>VWYK01019620.1:0-32212 GCA_013399775.1 Semnornis frantzii | reverse complement strand
TATGTATCTAAAAATCCCACCCCCAAACTCCCTGCAGTCTCCATGATGGATATATACATATATATATATATATATTTTTTATGATTAAGTTATGGACTCTGTATTGTAGCCCCCATCTGTCAAGCTCTGCATCTTGGTGCTTCTCCCTTGCTCTCCTGTGCTTCGCTCTCACCTCTCTACTCGTCTTACTCTTCCTGTTCTCAATAGTAGATGGCTCGTGGTGCTGTGAAGAAGTTTGCTCCTATACGAAGTCTGGCAACAAATATTTAAAGAGAAAATAAAAATATAAAACCCCTTCTAGAGTGCCAGAGCTGTTTGTGTCCCAAAGGCTAGCAAGCAGTGCACCTGATTGCTCCAAAAGCCACCACTGTGGTGGTGGCTCCGAAATGCCACTAACCATCGTCATCAGTGACTCCAAAAAGCCATTGTCCATTGCAGGTAGAGGCTCCGAAAAGCCATTGCAGGGGGTAGCTCCAAAATGCTATTTACCATCATCACTGGTGGCTCCAAAAAGCCATTGTCCACTGCAGGTAGAGGCTCCAAAAAGCCACTGCAGGTGGTGGTTCCAAAATGTCATTAACCATCATTGCTGGTGACTCCAAAAAGCCATTGTCCACTGCAGGTAGAGGCTCCAAAAGCTAGCCACCATTGTGGGTGATGGCTCCAAAAAGCCATTTGCCATCAGATGTGATGGCTCCAAAAACCATCAGCCATTGCAGGTGGTGGCTCCAAAAGCCATCAGCCATTGCAGGTGGTGGCTCCAGCTGGGCTCATGTCTTGCTGGGTGGATGAGGTACATGGCCAAAGGCCACTCTTGGATGCTCCTGCCTTGCTGATGGTGGCACTGAAGGGCGCAGCAGCCTAGGAACTGCCCTACCATGCGAGGTGCCCAATGGCTGTGGCCAGTGACTGTGCCCACCACCGAGTGCTGGCCACCAAGGTCCTGCTGAGAGCCATCAATAAGTCACGCTGGGCAGGAAGAACTCTTTCTGCTTTTATTGTCAATGAAGAAATAATCAAATCTCTATCACAATCTTAAAAACAGTAGAAAATGGGAGTAAAAACGCAACGGAGGCTTTGTCCTCTTTAATGTGGAGACCATTACAGGGTGGTGAACAATGGGGCTTGTGTCATTTGATCTGAGAACTTGCTGTGGTGTAAAAATCGTACCTGGCTACTTAAAAGAAGACCTCAAGAAGATCTCAGATGGATCAGCCCAACATATTGGCAGTAAAATGAAATCTTGGGAGACAGAAAAGGGGTGGGGGGTCCTGACCCGGGGCAAGGCCTAATGTTCAGTTCTACCATTTACAAGGGGAGCAGCCTCCCAGTATCCCCACCCCGACCCGTGACAAGCTGAACCACTCAGTCCCATCACTGTCCCAGCGGTGCGCTGCATCTACGGTGGGGTTGGTCCAGCCTGGAGACCCCAAAAGTTGTTCCTCAGCTTGGTGGGGACACAGCAGAGGAGGGCACCCAGCAGTGAGGAAGGCACCAGAACGACTTCCTCTGCATTTCCAATCCTATCCAGCAGAACTGAGGGAACATGTGGAGCATCCGTGGGCCAGAGCGGTCCCAAGGGCTGCCAAGCCGGGCTCACTGTGGGTAGGGAGCCAGTGGGTGGGCAGCAGCAGGCAGTGGTGGGTGTGGAGAGGAGCTGCAGCAGATATCTCAGAGTGGTGGCAGTCACCCAGCAGGCCAGCAGCAGGGAGGAGTTTTTGGTCTTTCTGTGTGCAGGGCTTGTGTGGCCTTCTTGCTAACACGTCCAGACCTGTGGAGAGGAGACAATAGGAACCCATAGCAGGGACTTCTGAGCAGCTATGTGAGCTTCCTTTTGGGCTTCCAGCAGCCACAACACAAGTTAACCTTCTAGCCCTTCAAAACCACCCCCTTGTTTGTCTGAAGATGGCTCCCAGCTCATTTAATGTGTTCAGTTCTGGGTTCCTTGCTGAAAAAGACATTGAGGAGCTGGACTGGGTCCAGGGAAAGGTAACGGAGCTGGGGAACGGTCTGGAGAACAGGGCTGGTGAGGAGCAGTTGAGGGAGCTGGGGGTGTCTAGTTTGGAGAAAAGGAGGCTGAGGGGAGACCTCATTACACTCTACAATCCCCTGAAAGGAGGCTGAAGCCAGGTGGGGGTTGGTGTATTCTCCTTAGCGTCAAGCAATAGGACAAGTGTTAATGGCCTCAAATTGCCCCAGGGGAGGTTTAGGTTGGACATGAAGAACAATTTAATCTCCAGAAGGGTTGTAAAGGCCTGGCCCAGGCTGCCCAGGGCAGTGATGGAGTCCCCATGCCTGGAGGGGTTTCAAAGCCAGGGAGATGTGGTGCTGAGGGCCATGGTGACCTGGCAGTGCTGGGTTAAAGGTCAGACTCAAGGCTCTCCAAAGGACAATTCTCTGGTTCTTGGAATGCTCTGGCTCTAGCTTTGGAAGAGACCAACACATCAAGGAGAAGCAGAGGACACAAACCTTTACAGTGCTGTCCACCGCGCCGGAGAAGAGGCGGCCCCTGGACACTGCCAGGGCAGTGACACTACCCTGGTGTCGCAGCAGCGTCTGAGTACAGATCATGTTGTCCATGCTCCACACCTAGGGGCACACAGCGGGCATGAGCCGAGTGGGCGGCACAGGAGGCCGTGCTTTGGTGGGCACAGAGCCAGCCCTGCACACCTCACACCTACCCTCAGGGACCGGTCGTAGGACGCGCTGAAGACTTTGGTTTGATCCGGGGTGGAGATGACAGCCAGGGCATAGACGGTACCCACGTGCCCCGTCAGCGTGCGGACCTGCTCCTTTGTCTCTATATCCCAGACCTGCAGGAGCACAGCAGGGCTTGGAGACGGCACTGGGGCTACAGGCCAACAACTTCTCCTCCAACAGATGTTTTCCCACCTTCAGGGTGGGTGCTGCACACCCACGCTCTGGGTGAGCCACAAGGTGGACCAGCAGAGCCGCACACCCATCTCCTTGTCCCTCTCCCCCAGCTCCCGGACACCTCCAACCCTCAGCCCTTACGTGGATGAGGTTCTCGTAGGTGCCACAGACGATGTGGTGGTTTGTCACAGCAATGGAGTAGACACTGCCTCCTGATGTCTGCAGCACGTGAACACACTCCAGGTTACGGATGTCCCAGATCTGAGAGAGACACCAGAGCAAAAGCAGGATGAGACCCATGCAGGGACCCCTCTCCAGGAGGGAGCTGCCTTCTACAGCCACAAAAGAAGTCAGCCCAAGCTCCACATGTGCTCAGACCACATCTTCGAGGACAAATCTACCTGATTAGGAATGTTCTGATGAGCAAAGTCCTGCTGCCTTATCTAGCTGCCCACCTTTGAACATCCAGGCTGTGTATGTGACCCTGTACAGTCACCTCCACGCTCGACCCAGCCTCTGAGAGCCCAAAAACCCAGTGGCACTGAGAGGGGAACTTCAAGCTCCCCTGTGTCACCTAGATGCTGTGAGATGAACCCTTTGTCAGAGCCAAGGCAACCTGAAAGCATTTTGGAAACCACCCATGGCTTTATGGTCACTCTGCAGCCAGGCAGCGACCTTCTCCGGTTATCGGCAGGGCTGTCGGTGCAGACAGCGCTGCGGCAGCCGCGGAGGTGCCACCTTTTATCTCAGTCAGCTTCCCCCGGCAGCTGCACTCCCACAGGGAGCACCCAGAGCCCAGCCTGAGTGCCTGCAAAGATGCAATCAGCGCGGCAAAACCGAGGTGTCAGCAGCGCTCTCACCCCCCAGCAGCTCTCTTTTGTCCTGCTCTACCGAGCCATGCTGCAGAACAAACACCCAGAGGCATAGGGAGGGGCTGGTGGTTCACAGCTGCCATGAAGCTCAGGGTCTCTTACCTTGATGGTTTGGTAAGATCCACTGTAAAGATAGTTTTGGGAAGCCACCAGAGCTCGCACCCAGTGGTTGAGACCTGTCAGCTCCTTCTTCAGCTTCAGCTCGGTACCTACAATATCCCAGACCTGTGGGAGGCACAGACAGACAAGAGGGACGTAGAGGGGAGGCTCAGTGGGATACAGGCTAGCTCCAGCCTCAGGTGCCAGGTGCTGCCCACTCTGCCCAGCCATCCTTGTGCTTTTTAGGAGTTCTGCTAGCCCTGGTTCAGACGGGTGAAGAATGGCTTACTGGTTACATGTAACAAATGGTGGGTCCATGACAACCTCATGAAGTTCAACAAGGCCAAGTGCAAGGTCCTGCATTTGAGTTGGGGCAGTCCCAAGCACAAATCCAGGCTGGGTGGAGAATGGCTCAAGAGCAGTCTGGAGGAGAAGGCCTTGGGGGTGTCAGTTAGCGACAAACTCCCCAGGAGCCAGCAATGGTCACTGGCAGCCCAGAAGGCAGCTGAGTGCTGGGCTGCATCCAAAGCAGGGAGAGCAGCAGCACAGGGAGGGCATTCTGCCCCTCTGCTCTGCTGAGACCTTACCTGCAGCACTGCAGCCAGTTCTGGGGACCCCAACACAAAAAGGACATTGAGCTACTGGAGAGAGCCCAGAGGAGGCCACAAAGATGATCAGAGGACTGGAGCACCTCTGCTGTAAGGAAAGGCTGAGAGAGCTGGGGCTGTTCAGCCTGGAGAAGAGAAGGCTCTGGGGAGACCTTAGTGCAGCCTTCCAGTGCCTGAAGAGGGCTACAGGAGAGCTGGGGAGGGACTTTTGACAAGGGCTTGTAGTGACAGGATGAGGGGCAATGGCTTTGAGCTAGAACAGGAGAGGTTGAGACTGGAGATTAGGAAGAAATTCTTCACAGTGAGGGTGGTGAGACACTGGAACAGGCTGCCCAGGAAGTTGTGGATGCCCCACGAGTTATGGATGCCAGCACAAGGCTCTTCCAGTTCACTAACTGGAACCCCACACTGGTTCTCCTGCCTGGTGGTAACTGAACCCAATGAATTGCAGATAAACCTCTCCATAGCTACACTGAACAAGCACGTTCCTGGAGAGCCAGCCTGGAGCCAGAGGTAGCACTGGCAGAGAACCTTCTCCAGCAGAGCCATGAGCTTGAAAACCCAAATCCACAAGAAATCTCTGTACTTCCACTCCCAGACAGCTTCATCCCCACAGCTCCTGGGAAATTCTGGCTGAAAACTTCAGCATGAGGGTGTGGAGAGATCTCAGCCCACTCTGAGTAGCACTGCCGGCCTGTGTGGCTCATCTGGCACTAAGTGGCTGGAGATGACAAAATCCAAAAGGTCCCAGGCTCAGTGCTGTTTCATTGCTCCTCCAGCCTCGAGTGCTCTCTAGAGAGCTGAAGCACTCCAGGCCCCAGATAAAGAAAAGAGCATACACCTCTTCCAGATGGACAGTCCCATAAGCTGTCTCACCAGGAGTTGGAAGCAGAAGCCAAGGGAATTCAGCCAAGTCTTTAAAGGGCAACTCACAAAGCTGTTCCCTGGGTTCTGCAGACTTTAGGTGAAAGAAGCAGATTCAAGATCCTTTGGAGGGAGTTCCACAACAGGCAGTCTGAATCCTCAGCCAGTTTTGGATCTCAGACACAATTTCCAAGGGGCTGAGTGGGGTCTGTTAGGGACCCAAGGAGAGACACACTCAGGAGCTGCCAAGATAGTCCCACCAGCGGTCTCAGGTTTGGGGAGAGGCAACAAAGTGTTCTTTGAGCCAGGTCCCAGCACAGAGCATGGACACACCTCTGCAGCACTGCCTGCCCTCGGAGCTGTGCTCCTCCATGTGCCTCATGAGATGTTGATAATGAGGTCACCTACAGACCAAAATGTCACTTTCTTCCCACTTGGCCACCACCATCTGACAGTTTGTACCACTGGGCCCCCGCCAGCCCAAGAGGAACCACCCAAGCTCTACCTTGATGGCTTTGAGAGAACCACTGAAGAGCATGTTGTGTGAGGAGACCAAAGTGCAAACAGGATTGTCGTGTGCTCGGATCGTGTTCACCTTCTGCAGGTTCTGGATGTCCCAGACCTGCAAAGGAGAAGAGGAACACTGTGAGAGGCAGTGGCAGGTCCCTGTGCTGCAGCCCTTCCTCTTTGCTCCTGGGAACATGTAGGAGCCACTGTCCTGGCCTGCTCAGGACTGACCAGAAGGCTGAATGGCATTCAGGGAGATCTCGACAGGCTGGAGAGCTGAGTGGAAAGGAACATCACAAAGTTCAGGCAGGGCAAGTGTAGGGTCCTGCATCTGTGGAGGAACAACCCCCTGAAGCAGAGGAGGTGAGGGTGACAGGTCAGGTCAACAAGTTTCCTGGGGTGCATTCAGCTGAGTGTGGTCAGCAGGTTGAATGACATTCTCCCCCTCCTCTGCTCTGCCCTTGTGAGGCCACAGCTGGGGCAGTGGGGTCCTGTTCTGGGCTCTGATAGAGTCCAGCAGAGGCTACAAAGATGCTCTGGGGGGGCCTGGAGCATCTCTGTGAGGAGCACAGGCTTTGCTGAGCCTGGAGAAGAGCAACCCCAGAGGGGATCTGATCAATGCTCAGCAAGAGCTAAAGGGACAAGAGGATGGGGGTAGACTCTTGTCAGTGGTGCCCAGTAAGAGGACAAGGGGCAACAGGCACAAACTGGAAGCCAGCAGGATCCATCTGAACAGGAAGAGAAGCTTCTTTGACTTAAGGGTGCGGGAGGCCTAGAGCAGGCTGCCCAGAGAGGTTGTGGAGTCTTCTCTGAGAGATTCCAAACCCACTGTAACCCTGGGCAAGCTGCTGTGGTGCCCTGTTTTAGGAGAGGGGTTGGACTGGATGATTTCCAGAGGTGCCTTCCAACCCCCACCATGCTGGGATTGTGTGACATGCTGCCCCAGCTCCCATGCAGAAACAGAGAATCCAGCCTGCAGGAAACACCTAAAAGGAACTTGGCTGAGCCAGTGGCTAAAGCAGATGTGGGTTATCAGTCTGGCAGCTGCAGAGCCACATAGGAGAAATGCTTCAGGTCCCTGCTCTAGGGTAGCCTGGGGCTGGCCTGTAGATCTCCCAACCCCACGGCACAGGGGTCCTGGATACTCACAATTATGGTGCAGTCAGCAGAGCCACTGTACAGCTTGTTCCTGTAATGTCACCAGAAAACAAAGGGAGGTCAGTGAGGGACAGCAATGCGTGCAGGGGCCCAGCTCGTTCCCAGGCACCATGCTGGGCGAGGAGCTGCAGTCACACAGCCTCACTGGACCCAGGCAAGATGACAGGACAAGAGGAAATAGCCTTATTTTGCCCAGGGGACTTTTAGGTTGGACATGAGGAAGAATTTCCTCCCCAGAAGGGTTGTCAAGGCCTGGCCCAGGCTGCCCAGGGCAGGCCCCATCCCTGGAGGAGTTTCAAAGCCATGGAGATGTGGTGCTGAGGGCTGTGGTTCAGTGGTGACCTGGCAATGCTGGGTGAAGAGTTGGACTCAATGATCTTAAAGGGTTTTTCCAACCAGAATGATTCTGTGATTCCATTCTATGATCCTATGACTAAGGACACCCCAGGAGCAGAGCCCAAGTCTTGTGGGGAGGACAGGCTGGACTGGGGCCAGGCATCCTGCTGGTGACCAGGGATGGAAGCCAGGACAGCAGTAAGGTCAGCTCTGTGCTTTGTCAATTTTTAAAGAGCAAAGAGGCAGGATGTGCCTCTTAAGCACAATCTTGGCACGTGCAGGACCAAGGATGGGAATTGCAAGGGCATGATTAAGGCTGGAGATTCAGACTGAAGGAAGAAATCTTGTACACTGATGGCAGTGAGAGCCTGGTTCAGGTTGCCCGAGCAGGTGGGAGAAGCCTCATCCCTGGAACCACTGCTGGTCAGGTTGTTTGGAGCTCTGCACAACCTGCTCTGGTTGCAGATGTCCCTGCTGACTGGACTAGATAAGCTTTAAAGGCCCCTTCCAGCCCAAACCAGTCTGTGATCCCTAGATTCTATGGTCAGGAGTCCCAGTGTTCTCCCCATTCCCTCCCTCTCCACTCACCCCTGGATGCAGAGTGCCAGTACAATTCCATCGTGACCCTCCAAGGTCTTTTGGCACTTGTATGTGGTACAGGTATCCCATACCTAACAGGAAACACAAGGCAGCAGAGGGTCAGCAGACAGAGTAGCAGGGCACGTGGGCAGGATGTCACCAAAGCCACAAAGGAAGGAGGAAACAGACTGTCACCTGGGCTGTCACCTGCCTTCCAGGTTCCCGGGCAGAGATAAGCCTGTCCAGGGAATGAAACTGTCTGCAGAGGGTCAGGTGGAAGTTAAAGAGACATTGGAGAGCAGCATGAATCAGCCCTGTTCAGTTCTGTCTGTCATAGCCTAGGCCAACTCAACACTCTAATGCAGAGAAGCAGTTCTTAGGTTCTGTCTTAGCAATCCTCACCCCATCCCAGGGCTCCTCTGCTGTTGCCAAGGTTCCTCCCACCGAGCACACTCTGCTCTCAAGAGACAAAAGATGGGAACGTGGCACCCAGAGAGGGGACAAAGCTGCTTTCTTCCACTGAAGTGCAGCAATGTCCATTCTCTTCCATGTGGCTCTTCCTATCACTCAAAGAAATGCAGAAATTTAGAAAGAATTCCTTTCCAGTGAGGGTGGTGAAACACTGGAACAGGTTGTCCAGGGAGGTTATGGATGCCAGGTTGGATGGGGCCTTGAGCAGCCTGGGCTAGTGAGAGATGCCCTTGCTCATGGCAGTGGGCTTGGAATTAGATGATCTTTAAGGCCCCTTCCAACATGAACCATTCTAGAATCCTATGAAAGAAACTAAACCAGAGCTCTGCTCCTGGCAGGGCTGTGCACAGCATGCGGCTTCCCAGCAGCCAATGTGGTGACACTGGGAGCTGCTTTTTAGGTTGCACTGGAGCAGTGCTGTCAGTTTGAGTTACTGAAAACAGGCCAAAGGAAAACAAACATGGCATCAAATGGAAAAAGGACACATCTGATCAGGGAAAAATGTGGGGTTTGTTTTGTTGGTTCAGGTTTATGGTTTTTGTTGTTTTGTTTTTTAGTTTGTTTTTTTTTTTTTTCACTGACTTTTTTATAACAAGGGAAAACAAAATCAGAAGCCAAAATAGCCTTGGATGCCCTAAATACCATATAAAGCAAACCAGGCAGCAGCAGGAATGAGATTCTAATCAGGGTTTTGCAAAAACCACTCCTTTGTCTCTCAGTTTCACTGTCAAAAAAACATTTTCCTTGCAGACAATTTTGCTCAACCGTAATTGCAAAGAAACATTTGAAGTTCTCTGGGAGAAACTTTGGGAACTGACATTCCACCACCAACACCCCAGCCCCACAAACTGCAGCTCAGCTTCTGTCCCTTCTGAAGCACACTCACAAATGCAAAGATGCCCAGAAGAGGCCAGCCCTTACCTTAATGGTTTTGTCAGAAGAGCCACTGAAGAGCAAGTCTCCTATGGAGTAAACACACAAACACCAGACAGGGCCCTGGTGCCCCACAAAGGTCCCTTTGCACTTGAAGATCTGCTGAGGATCATAGGCTACAGAAAGAAGAGGGCAGGAGAGAGATGGGAGAACAGTGAGTTTGGAGGGGACAGATCCCTGCACTGGCCTGACAGGTCCTCCTCATACTTCATGTTGTCACACGTCAGAAGAAACCATCAGACCTTCCCAGTCTGGCTGGAGGACCTTGTATCCCACCCTTACAGCCCATCTAATTATTGCTTTGGGCCCTTATGCAGCTTCTGGGCTGGACCTAGAGAGGTCAGATATGTAGAGTCCACTTGACATCCTCTCCCAGCAGCACTATGAGATCCCCTCTGGCCACCACTTCTGGCCAACTCTCCCACCAATGTTATCTCCCCACAGCAGTGCTGACCCTGGGACCCAGAGACAACTGTTACTCTGCTTACTCATCTTGCCTCAAAGAGCTCACTGGGCCTTCACCCCAAACCAGCCCAGAGGATGAAGACCATGAATACTCACATCCAAGGATGCCCATGTTGAGCCGAGCGTTGATGTGGGACAGTTCATCCTGAAAACCAGAACAAGATGCATGAGCTGCAGGGCCTCTGAGACCAGCCTGCCCTGGCTCTAAGACTGTCCTCCTCCACCTGAGAGCCACCCTTGCCTTTGGGCAGGTCCTGACTCCCTGTGAAGACCCTCTCTCAGCAGCTGTACATCTGTGAGCCCCTCTCCAGAGACCATGGGGCTCTGACAAAACCTCAGACCTGAACCTCCCCTGGCACAACCTGAGGATGTTGCCTCTTGTTCCAGGGCCTCACCAGCCCTATGGGGAAAAACTTCTTCCTAATGTCCGATCTAAATGGAACCACAAAGGCTCTGCCCACTGCACCAGAAGCCTAAGCAGCAGCAGAACCAGGTCACTACACCCAATATCTGCACCAGCCCAGGTCCCAGCCCCCTCCTCACGTTCAGCATGGAGGCGTCTCTGCGGAACTCCATCAGGTCCTCGCTCAGCTTGCTCTGGTTCTCATCCAGCACATCTACGAGAGATGGATAGGCCCATCAGAGTCAGTGACAGTGGCCAGGGGAACAGGCAGAGGACACCTGCTGCCACCTAACCTCAGAACAAGGAGGGAGGAGAACCCACTGCTGCTATCCACAGGGAAAAGCAGAAGGCTGGCTGCTGCTGAGAAGCAAATTGTACTTGGATGCTGAAGACACAGGAAATGTTGGAGCCAAGACAAGGCTGGGCACAGCAAAGGTGTCCAAGAACCACCCTAGCTCCAGGATGGGTGTTTATGTGACTTGATGATGTTTATGGGGGGTTGTGCTCTTGGATTGCACAGGACAAAGTCACAGGAGAAAGGTGCTGCCTGCAGATACTTCTAGGACTTCCATGTGACTGCAGGATTAGGTCCCATGATGTTCTGGAAGCAGAGAAGTTGATGGAACCCCTCTCTGCTCCCCCTGCAAGGAACATCTGAACTTCCTGAAACCTGCAGTGCACCATCCTAGCAAAGAGCTGCCCTGACCCTACAGCTCTGACCACAGAGCTCATCTGCTGCAGACTCACCAAACTTTAGCTCCAGGTTCTTCTCCAGCTGGTCGATCTTCTCTGAGAGTTTCCCCAGCATGGAGCGCAGGAAGGCAATCTCCTGATCCTTCTGGGCCATTGCCACCTGCATCTCATGGAAGCGATCATCTGTCTGCTGCAGGAACTCCTTCAGGCCCTCAAACTTGCAGGTCTCCAGGTGGGTCTCATAGGTGTCTTGATTTCCTATGAATGTGCACCTGCAAGGGGAAGGCAGATGCTGGTTGGAGCAGGGCTCAGGATGGAGACTTCCTTTGCTCAGCTGGCTCCTCAGAGAGACCTCTGAGCCTCTGTGGGTGCCCAGCTGATGTGTGCCAGCACAGCCCTACCGGGAGCTGTGCTTCACCATCTTGTAGAGCACAGGGCAAGAGAGAGGCCAAGCAGCTCCCATTCTTCTAGTCAGCACACTGGCCCCAAACTGAACTGCCTGCCTGCTTGCCTGTCTATCTGTCTAGGGAGCTGCAAAGACAAGCAGATCTTGGGCAAGAGAGAGAATGTGGTGTCGGTTCTTGTGCTCATCGGGAGTCCAACCTGAGAGTCACTAAACCCAGCGTTAAAACCTGCAGCTGCCCTCAGTAGATGCTGATGGTGGCCTGCAGGATTGCAGCTCTGTCAAGACTCACTTTGCTCTGCTTCTGCCAAGACATCTCCTCCTGCTCCAGAACCTCAGCCCTGTGTCAGGCAGGCAACATTCAGCCCTGACTGGGGTTACCATCAGCCCTTCAAGGCTGAGCAGCACTTCCCTTGCCCTGGGAGGGGGACTGGTTTGAGGGACATTGTTGTGGTGATCGCATTGCTCTTGTGCTCATCCTCCTCCCTGCATGGCTTTGGCCACAACCTTGGTTCTGCCTCTCCTCCATCTGGTTCTTCTGCCCACACGCCTCTTCATCCTCCTCCTCAGCTGCCAGCAGGGCTGCCACCTGGGCAGTGTGACTGGCTTTTTCTCAACAGGAGCTGAGGTCTGCATTCTACAAGCCCTTCAAACCTGATCTCAGCCACAGGCCAATGCCCAGCTGCTCAGATCCCACGGGGCTACATCAAAGCAGCTCAGAAATGAGCTCAGCGTCTCCTGCCCACCACAAAGCAGCAGCTCCTTACCCATATTTGGAGTGGGGACACTTGATGTGCTCACACTCTTTCAGATGTGCCTCCAGGTTCATCTTCAGGAGAGGTGGGCAGCTGGGGTTGTTGGGGCAGCGAACGGGCCTGTAGTCACAGCTGCTTTCATGATCTCTGTCCAGGGAGAGAGGCAGGGAGAGGGAAAAATCAGCAAAAATCATACAGTCATGGAACTGCTTTGGTTGGAAAAGTCCACCAAGATTGAGTCTAACCAACTCAACACCACCATGGCCATAAAATCATGGCCACAGGTGTCTTGAATACCTCCAGGGATGGGGACCACACCACCTCCCTGGGCAGCCTGTTCCAATCCCTGACCACTCTTGCAGCAAAGACATTTTTCCTGATCTCCAGCCTAAACTTCCCCTGCTGTGACAGAACAAGGGGTAATGGTTTAAACTAAAAGAGAGATTCGAACTAGATTGAAGGAAGAAATTTTTGATCCTGAAGGTGGTGAGACCCTGCCCCAGGTTGCCCAGAGATGTGGGAGATGTCCTGTCCCTGGAACCATCCCAGGTCAGATTGGCTGAGGCTTTGAGCAACCTGTTGCAGTTGCAGATGTCCCTGCTGACTCCAAAGGAATCGGACTAGATGACCTTTAAACATCTTTCCTGACCCAAATCATGATCCTATGATTTTAAGACTGAGACAGTGTGGGAAGAATTGCCCCCTCAAGTCCCCCTGCTCATCCCCACCACGGGCAGGAGCTACGGTGCAGCTCAGCCAAGCGACAGCAGATGACTGCTGGTGGAAAGCTTTCCCTGGAGAGGCTGCATGCTGCTACCAAGCCACTTACTTCCTGGCACTCAGTTTAATTGTGAAGGGACATCCACGGGGGTCCACCTCGAAGGCAGCAGGCTTGCTGCTGGCGGCGGGCCGGCAGCCGTACTTGCAGTGGATGAAGAGCTCCCCGATCTGCTCCGCCACCGCGATGTTGTTCACCACCACCGTCAGCTTGGCGTTGTCCACGGGGCACTTCTCTGCCAGCCAGGGAAAGGGAAAAGGAAAGGGAGAGTCAGCAAGGATTGAGATGCCACAAGAAGCATTTCCAAGAGCCTCTGAGTGGAGATTTTACTTCTTTTGCCTCTTTGGGCCAAGCTGGCAGAGCGCCAGGTAGGTGGCAGTGAATACTGACGGGAGGTCTGCATGCCATCAGCTCTGCTTTGTCTTGGGGCTTGGCGAGGAGATAATCTTAAGCCATGATAATTCCAGCTAGATGCCAATGGGAGAAGGCCCCACTAACCCAGACCACCTCGTGCTTGCTGAGGTGTGAGAGGACTCTCAGGCTGTGACCACAAACCAGCTGATGTCCTCCACACAACCCATTGCTCACCCAGGCCTGAGACTCAGTTCCTCTGCTGCCAGCTGGGCACTGCAGGTCAGAAAGGCTGCAGCAAGGCAGAGGCACCACTGAACAACAAAGGATTGCAACTGCAAAGCCTTCTGCTGCTCATCTGTTTGTCGGGACTGACACAGCACGAGGTGGGGACAGAGCATTGGTGCAAAGCAGAGGGACCCTCGTGTGTGGAAGATGAACATCTTCAGGCAGAAGAGCTGCTGGTTTGCTGGACTCCCTGTGGAAGCTCCTCAGGGTTTGCTGTTGTGGTCATACTAAGGGTTTGGCTTTGTGCTGAACAAGGGCTTTCCAAGAGGGGCCCAGGCTCATGCCAAAGAAAGTCTTTGTTGTAGTGCAGAGCCCAAACCAGGCAGGAGCTGCTTAGAGCAGGCCAGCAGCCAGACACTTGGGCTCCATCAGGTTTCTGGAAGAGCTGGGTAAGCTAAAGCAGCTCTGTGGGCAGGAGCTCAGGCAGAGTTGGCACTAATGGGCTGGTGGGGAGGAAGGAGGGGGTTGAATGAGTCTGCCAAACACAGCCCCCCTGTTCCTTAGGCAGCCACAGAAAGCTTTCTGTCAGAAACCAGTGGGTCAGCTCTGGGCGAGGCATGTATTATCCTGGGATTATCCATGGCATATTCCAGGATTTGAGAACATCCTGTGCCCAAGAGCTGGGCACAGCTCTCTAGTGCCCATGCTTGAGAGGCTGGGAGCTGCAGAGCCAGCCCTGCCCCGGTCCCTGGCTGCCAGTTCGGGTTCAGCCCTATGGACATCTTCCTGTGGATTTACTTTTTAAGTGAGAGCAAAAGCAAGCAGAAGACAGCAGCCTGGTGGCTGTGCCACCCCAGAAGAGCTCTGCACTCACCAGATGTTAAGGCACATCTTCTACAAAACGTGTGCTGTGGAGACAAAGAGGAACAGCAGCGTCAGCCTCGGCAATGTGGGACAAATTATTCCCCCTGGCTAAGGATGGGAAAGGTGGGAGGCAGCAGAGCCTGGGGGCTCAGGGGCCTCAGCAGCTGCTCTGCCTGCTTCACAGCTCTTCTGTCTGCACCACAGGGCAAGAACCAGCTGCTTGCTGAGGCAGCTATGAGTGAAACACAGGTCCTCAAGTTGTTACCAGGGCAGGTTTAGATTAAATAGGAGGAAATATTTCTTCACTGAAAGGGTCATCAGGCACTGGATCAGGCTGCCCAGGACAGCGGAGGAGTCACCATCTCTAGAGGGGTTTAAAAGCTGTTTGGATGAGGTGCTGAGGACCTGGTCTACGAGTTGTTTTCAGAGAGATGTTAGGTTCTGGTTGGATTTGATGATCTTAAGGTCTTTTCCAGCCAGATGTTTCTGTGTTTCTGTTCCTGAGAGGGAATCATGAGCACATGGTTTGAAGCTCTGAGGGCTCTGCCCTGCTCAGGGTCAGGCTAAGATCACACTGCAAGCCCAAGCCATGGGTGTGTTCTGCCACACTCTGATATTCATAGACTCCTAGAATGGTTTGGGTTGGAAGGGACCTCAAAGACCATCCAGTTCCAACTCTCCTGCCATGGTCAGGGACACCTCCCAGTAGATCAGGCTGCTCAAAGCCTCATCCAACCTGGACTAAAACACTTCCAGGAATGAGGTGTCCTCAACCCTCCCTGGGCAACCTGTTCCAGTATCTCACCACCTTCACTGGAAAGAATTTCTTCTTTAACTCCAGTCTAAATCTGCCTTCCTCCATCCTCAAGCCATTAATCTCATCCTGCAACTCCATGCCCTTGTTAAAAGTCCCTTCCCAGATCTCCTGTGGCCCCTTCAGGTACTGGAAGGCTGCTCTAAAGTCTCCCCAGAGCCTTCTCTTCTCCAGGCTGAACAGACTGGAGACTGGACAGACTCCCTCAGCCTGTCCCCATAGCAGAGGTGCTCTAGCACATCTTTGTGGTCTCCCCTGGACTCTCTCCAACAGTCTGATGTCAGGATTCCCACCCTCCATGTCTGTATGGGGTTTCTCCAACAGTCTGATGTCAGGATTCCCACCCTCCATGTCTGTATGGGGTTTCTTTTCTTCACCCTCACTCCATGTCATTCCTCTCATCTCCCTGAGAAGCCTTCAAAAGGAAGAGCAAAGAGAAGTCACCATCCCTGTAAGTGTTCAAGAAGTGAGTGGCCATGCACTGGGGGACATGGTTTAATGGCCACAGTGGTGTAGGTCAAAGGTTGGAGCCAAGGGTCTCAGAGGGCTTTTCCAACCAAAGCAATTCTATGATTCTAAGTCTGGTCTCCCCCTGTCCTTGGCCAGTCAGCCCATCACACATATCCATCCCTCTGTAGCCCTTCTAACACAGCTGAAGCTGTCCTGCTGTCAGCTGCCTTGTAAGCACATTAAACCCACTGGCAACTTTGCCACTTGAAGCATCTCTCCGATGATATCACAGCAGAACAATTTGAGTAGCAACAGTAAAGTAGCAAACACAACCTGAAAACGAATACAAAGAAAGGAACAAAGGCTGCAGCATTTCACCGGCCCTGAACTTGCCCTGCGGGTTCCCTGGAGCCTCCTCAGCCACATTCCCAGCGTTTGGGGGCAGCACTGGAGAGGCTGAGAGTCCCTCTTCAGAGCTGTTATCTGCTGCCCTGCTCATGTGGCCTTTTCCTGCCCTCTGCAGCTGCATGGTGCTCTCGGCAGAGCTGCCAAAGCAGGGCTGCAGATGAAGCCAGCCTGCTTCCTGCAGCAGAGTTTCTTTTTCCATATTAACCACTAAATCTCAGCGTCTCCACAAAGAGCTGCTCGCTGAAATGCTGGAGCCAAGCTGCACACCAACTTCCAGCACCTCTGGGGACAGCACTCTCACTACAATAAACAACCCTGCTCTCTGCTTTTTGTTGCTCCAGCTCCATCCCAGCCATCAGAAGCGTGTTAGAAGCTAGAAGCCTCCTAGAGAGGCTGCCATGATGCCATCTTTCTTCATCTACAGCCCAGAAGCAGAAGCAATATATAGCTTCTATTAAATCCCAGGAAAATGGGATCTAGAAGAATATTCATCATTCTCTGTGCCTTTCATTAGTGGATCTCAAATCCCTCTGCAGGCATTAACTAAATGAAGTTTCAAGTCACTCTTGTTTTGTAAGACCACATTTTTTCCACAGCTGAAGAACAGCCCTTCTTGGGGTGCCTGGGAGGCAGCAGCAGCACCACCCCCAACCCCCCACCCCAGAACCCTTTGGGGACAGGGAATGAGTAGGTTTAGACCTCAGTGAAACCACACCAAGGAGACTGAGGGTGGCTAGGAGAGGGAGGCTGACAGTGCAGCTCTCCTAGGAGAAATGAGGCCAATTTTAAGCAAGCCCCAGGCTTTTCTGGCTGCAGAATGCTCCACACCCCCTTGCAAACTGCTTTGGTGCTGCCCTGGGGGCAAATTCAACACCTATCCATCAGCACCCTTGCTCCAGCTTCCCCAGGCAGGAGCTGCCTCCTCTTTGCTCCCTCAGGGTGACAGATACTGTGGACAGTCAGGGCTTGGCTGTAGCTCAGACAGGACAACTGTGGAGCCCAGAGCACTGCCTTACCCCACAGGTTGTGATGACTGGATCCTTGAACACACTGCAGCACAGCTGGCAGCAAAGCTTCACAGAGGGTTGTTCAGCAAACACCAGTGGCTCCTGCAGGCAGGGGAGAAAGGGACAGAGAGAGCACAAGGATCAATCCAGAGCCTCCAGCTCTGCAGAAGGAGCAAACCCACTCTTCAGCAGTGAGCCTTGGGGAGCCTGGGGCACACTAGGGACTTCATTATCTCAGAATAAACCTCTCTCTCTGGACTTGCTGACCTCCAGTATTTAAGAGATAGGGGAAGAATGAACTTGGGAATGACTGGAGACTCCCAGCTCACCACAAACTGGGGGCCACCAGCAGCTGGCAGGATCAGGATCTCACATCAGCTGCACAGACCAACATTTTTGCCACCAGAACTGTGTGAACAACACTGCCTGGTACTTTTTGTTTAGTTGGACTGAACACTTCCTCATCAAAAGTGCTCCCTGTAGCAAGCCTGGATCGTAAAAGTCATTTTAAAGCAGCCTGTCCTTTTGTATTTCTGAGACATCCTGAAGGAAGAGCTCTTCCATTCCCTCTTGAAGCAGAAGCAATCTTGTTTCTGTTTCAAGGGACTCATCTTTCCAGTTCTGTTAAGCAGCTGAGACTGCAGGAGCACAGGCTCTGAGCATGTCCTCCTTGAGCAGCCCAGCTCTCCCCTCCCTCCACACCAGTGCAGGGTTTCACAGTCCAGAGCACTTCAAATCAACCCCAGCAGCTGGGACTATCTTTTCATCCTGTGCTGCTCTCCAAAATGCAAACACCACCCTTTGGGCTTCTCACTATCAAACACATCCTTTTATCTCACATCTGTGGCAAAATGTTGCCTGACCTTCTAGGCATCCAGCCTGGGGTTAGTTACCAGGTCACAAGCTAAGCTCAGCTTAAAAGTGTCCTCCCCCAACAAGAGTCACACGTGGACAATTCCTTGCACCACTGGGGCTTAAGATCCCACCTCCTAGGGCTTACAACCCAGGCAGTGGCTGCCACACATCTGAGGGCTCTGAACAAGTGAGGAATTGTATGAGCCTTGCACCCTAAAAGCCTTGCAACCCCCTCCTGCTCTGCAGCAGAGCCAGGGCATCACAGAGCTTAGCCGAGACCTGTTTTGAGAAGCAGGAAAAAACCTCACTATCGTGCCCCTTTACAGACAGGGAAATGGCAGATGAGGAAGCAAAGTCACTTGCAGAAGTCAGTGGTGGAATTAAATGAAATTAAAACCAGGAGACCTGACAGTCAGGCTTTTAGATGCCAGACACAAGGGGAAATCTGCCTGTGCTGGCTCTGTGCGCTCACAAGAGCCTACTAAGCCACTCTTTTGACAGTGAACCTCCTCAAAACGCTCCTTCAGACAATCCCAAATACCTACTGGCTCCTCCTCTTCCTCATGGAGCGAGAATGTGGAGCGCAGGGACATGTTGGACTCGGAGTGCAAGGAGCGGACGGAGATGGCAGAGTCGGAGCGGCGCGGAGTGCTGATGGGAGGCTGCAGAGAGAGAAAAGCCACTTCTGGGGACTGCAGACAACTCCTCCTGCTCCAAACCCTACACACAGACTCCAAGCTCAGTGTGTGAACGCCCCCCAGCACAGCTCACCCACTTTTGCTCACCCACTCTGCCAAGCTGCGCCGAGTGGCCCCCCAGAAGCAGAGCAGGCACTGCTCAGGTTGGACTTTACTCCACACCAAGCTGCCGTCCACATTCCAAGCACATCAGGCTCTGGAAGGTGGATGGTTCTTAAGCTGATGGTTGAACTCAATGATCTTAAGAGGTCTTTACCAACCAAAACAATCGTAGGACTCTAAGGTGCATCCATCTGTGTACTTACCACCCGCAAAGCAATGCTTTGGAAGAATTAATCCTTGAGAGAAAGCTTTGGAAATCTCCCCCAGAGACTCCTGCAGTCCCTAGAAGCTCTGCAGCAGCAGGAGCAGCAGGAGCAGCAGGAGCAGCAGGAGCAGCAGCACTTGTTGTTTCACTCCCTATCTAACTTCTGCCAAATTTCTTTGCGTAAGTGTGGAGACTTCCTTCTATTCAATTCTGTGACAGACAGGCTCTGTCGCTTCCTGCTCGGGAGGGGAGAGCTCAGTGCACATGGCAGGCACCAATCAAGAGAAAGCCCACTGCTCACAGCAGCCTTGGGATTGGCTTGGAGGGAAAGCTGCCTCTGGAATACTAACCAGCAGCACATCTCTGCAAGGGGTGAGGTTGAGAGCAGCCCTGCAGAGAAGGGCTTGCAGGGGTGCTGGCAAGTGAGGTGCTTGACATCAGCTGGCAACGTGTGCTGGAGCCCAAAAAGCCAACAGTGTCCTGGGCTGCAATGCCAGCAAGAGTGGCCAGCAGAATTCTGCTCCTCTGCTCTGCTCTTGTGAGACCCCATCTGGGTACTGTGTCCAGCTCTGGAGCCCTCAAGGCAAGAAGGACAAGGAACTGTTGGAGAGGGTCCATAGGAGGCCACAGAAATGATCAGAGGGCTGGAGCACCTCTGCTGTGAGGACAGGCTGAGAGAGTTTGGGTGTTGTCCAGCCTGAGGAAGAGAAGGCTCCAGAGAGACCTCAGAGCAGCCTTCCAGTACTAGAAAGGCTACAGGAGAGCTGGGGAGGAACTTTTGACAAGGGTTTGTGACAGGACAAAGGGCAATGGCTTTGAGCTGGAAGAAGGGAGATTTACACTGGAGATTCCTGCCAAAGAAGCTACTCAGAAGGGACTGTGAGGGATGAGAAAGGTGGGGACAAAAGTGAGAAATGTTTTTCTGCAGAGGTGTTGAGACATGGGAATGGTTTGGGTGAGAAAACCCCGAAGATACCATCTCCAGGAGCTGAGCACACTCTGGAGTGTCCAACATGCCACTCTGCAGGCTCAGAACTTGCTCCCCGTGGTCAGAAGCCCCATCTGCAGGTGGAAATAGGAATGGATTTTCTGATCATTGTTGCAGGGCCAGTTCCAGACTGACTGGCCTTGGTCACAGCCCCAGAGCCTGCTGACAGCAGCTCTGCTTTCTCTCAAGCTCAGAAGCCCCAGAGCCCACTGCTCACACCAGGAGCCAGGCACATCCTCTCAAGCAGACCTCTTGGATTTGTAGATCCTGGGCTATGTAACCATAACCCATCTTCAAGCAGTCTGAAGATGAGCACCAACAGTGCCAGTTTAATGGCCCAGCTCAGAAGCAGCCCCTGCTTCCCTGCTGCACCACCCATAGGAGCAGCCAGGAGATGTTGAGGTTGGTCCTCCCCATGCTGCAGACACCCATCAGACAGAACCCAGAGCAAGGCAGTGATGGAGGGAGGCAGAGAAGGCCAGAGGAACATCAGACATCTCTCATTTGACACACAATCAGCTAAGCCAGTCAGCAGAGGGTCTCCTGGCAACACCTACCATGCCATCATCCTCGTCTCGAGGGGAGTAGGTGAGTGTGCTGGAGGAGGACGGGGTCCGACGGTGCTGTTTGAAAGTATTGGTCCCGTCAGCTTCAAAGCAAACAAAAATGACATTACACAAAAAAGCAAGCATCTAGGTTCCTCAGCAACAGTTCCAAGCCATGGCTCAGGCTCTGGAGCTGAGTGTTCCTTAGGAAAAGACTAAAGGATATCCCAGCTCCAGTTCCTGACCTGACTGTATCAGCACAGGCAGGACAATCCTGCTGTCTGCCAGCCTGCTCAAATGTAACCAGCTCAGAGAAGAGCACAGATGAAAACCCACCAGGTCCATAGCTTCAAAATGCTATTAAAAGGAAACTTTACACTCCCAAGCGTCTCAGTCACCAACAAAAATAGTTTTTATTCAAAGGAGGTCCAGATATTCTTGGGAACATGCTAAATTACAGTGTAGATCATAGAATCCTGGAATTGGAAGGGACCTCCAAAGGGCATCCAGTCCAGCCCCCCTGCAGGCAGCAGGGACATCCTCCACTAGAGCAGCTTGCTCAGAGCCTTGTCCAGCTCCAGGGATGGGACCTTAGCCAACTCCTTAGGCAACCTGTTGCAGTGTTCCAGCACCCTCATGGTGCAGAACTTGTTTCTCACATCCAATTTAAATCTGCTCTCCTCTCATTTCAAACCATTGCACTCATCCTGTAACTGCAGGCCTTTGCAAGCAGTTCCCAAAGAAGTTTCTCCTCCTGTTTAGATGGAATCTCCTGAGTGCCAGTTTGTGCCTGCTGCTCCTTGTCCTGTCATTGGGCACCACTGACAAGAGTCTGGCCCCATCCTCTGGCCCTTACCCTTCAGCTCTTGCTGAGCACTGATCAGATCCCCTCTGGGGCTGCTCTTCTCCAGGCTCAACAGCCCCAGGGGCTCTCAGCCTTTGCTGCTCACAGAGCTGCTCCAGGCCCCTCAGCATCTCCCCAGCCTCTGCTGGGCTCTCTCCAGTAGTTGCCTGTCTCTCTTGAACTGGGGAGCCCAGAACTGGACACAAATACACTCACCCTTTGTGATGGTGGTCACAGCAGAGTAGGCTGGCCCGAAAGTTGTTTCCATTCTCGTCTGAAATATTGACAAAATGAAGGTCAGTCCTGTCACTGCAGCACAGCCCAAAGCCTTGCTGCCCTTTCTGAGCTGGAGACAAAACATACACATTCCAGCTTGTCCTTGTGGACGCTGGGATTTTTAAAGAGGCAAGAAAACCCTTCATTTTCTCAACAGAAAGGATGAGCAGGCGAGAAGCAGCCCCAGGCTTACCCCGTTAGGGTTTTCAGAAGGAGCGATGCTTGGTGTGCCACTGGAGAAACGATTGTAGCGAGTGTTCTTGTTTGAGCTCATAATCTGGGCCAGCTTTGGTTATTCATGGGCAGTTTGCTCTGTGGAACAAGACAGGAAGAGAGTTTGGGTTACTGGATGGATCCTCCTGTAGCATTCAGTCCCAACATTTGCTTACACTCAAACAGAACCACAGAATCATTTGGGTTGGAAAAGGGCTTTCAGATCATGCAGTCCTTGCATCCTCTAACTCTGCCAAGCCTGGTACTAAACCATAGCCCTCAGCACCATATCACTGCAGTTTTTTAAGCACCTCCAGAGATGAGGATTCAACCCTGGGCAGCCTGTTCCACTAACTGAGAACTGTTTCAGTAAAGAAGTTTCTTCTGATGTCCAACCTAAACCTCCCCTGGGACAGCTGGAGTCTGTTTCTTCTTGTCACTTGTTATCAGGGAGAAGAGACCAAGCCCCACCTGTCTCCAGCCTCCTTTCAGGGAGATGTAGAGACCCAAAAAGTCTCCCCTCAGCCTCCTTTTCTCCAGGCTGAACAACCTCAGCTGCTCCTCACAAGATTTTTGCTCTACTTAGGCTGGAGGATAGACATGACCACACAACACATCCATCACCTGGGACTTACCCAGGGCCCCTGTAATCCCAGCCCAAGAGCAGATCCCTCTCTCCTGGGAGCCCCAGCAGAAGGCTATGGACACACTGGGCTGGTTCCATCCTGCACTCACTTCTGAAGTGCTGCACAGGCGAGGCTCAAGCTGTCCTCAGCCAATCTCTGCCAACAACCACAGCTCAGTCCCAGCTGACACAGCACTCCGTGGAGCTCACTGCAGTCTTCTCTTAGTCAGGCAGTCAGATCCCAGCAGCAGCCCAGGCCAGGGCATCACTGCTCAGATCTAAACTTTCAGAAAAAAAGCTACAACCTCAAAAAAAAAACAAAACAAAAAAAAGCAAAAAACCAAACCCAAAACCCAAACCCCATAGAAAACCCAACCAAACCAAAACCCACAAAACAAACCCAAGACTGTCTTAAGTATCTGGATGATGTTTTTCCACACGTCTGAAAGCAGTGTCCTGGCTGCCTGCAAATGTCAGATCCCTGAGGAGAGGCTAAGCAGAGCTGCTGGAGCTGTCTCAAGAACAGCAGGAACGAAGCAGTGTTGTGCTGCTGCACCGTGGAGACCTGCCCATGTTTAAAGCTGGGCTCCAGCAAGCAGCAAGTTTGGTCATCAGAAGCTGTCTGTTCCCATCAGGGGTTCCTCAGAGCACAGACAGCAGAAGGCACAGGGAAGGTGGGTGGTGGGCAAGAGGGCAGACAAAGTTTTTTGGATCACAAGTTATCTGTGGCCACGTGAGGTGTCCCAGTCCATAAAGGATGGCTGCCAAGAGGATGGGGACTCCCTTTGTCCAAGGATTCCCATGGGAAAGACAAGGGGTGATGGGGACAAGTTACTGCTGGGCTGATTCCTACTGGACTCCAGGGAAAAATGCTTTCCCATGAGAACATCTGGAACATTGGAATCACCTCCCAAGAGAAGTGGTGGGTTTGCCCTACACTGGAGAGTTTAGAGACTCAGCTTGGCAGGGTGCTGGGCCAGCTGCACTATGCCCTACAAAGGTTGGCCCAGGTGATCCTTGGGGTCACTTCCAACCTGGTATTCTGGGATTCTGTGGAATCTGAACTCCTCTCAGCCTCTTACCCTCTTGCAGCCTTGGACAAACCACTGGAGCTCTCTGCTTCCTCCATGGCACTTCAGGATGTGGTTCAATGGCCACGGTGGTGCTGGGTTGATGGCTGGACTGGATGGCCTCAGAAGGTTTCTCCAACCCCACCAATTCTGTGCTTCTGTGATTCCTGTGCAGGGCAGGCAACCACCACAGAGCAGCTCTTGGAGTGACTCAGCAGACCACTGACTGTCAAGGGACATTAAGAGGCACATCTCCAGTGTCACCCTGTCCTAAAGTCCCACTGGAACAGAAGCAAAACACCTTCCAGTGCCACCAGACCGTGGATAAACCCAAAGTGAGGAAGGCAGCAGGGGCTGGGATACAGGGATTTTCCACTCCTTTCAAGCATGTCCCATGCTCTGCAGCTTGGCTGAGGAATCTACCTGCAAGCAGCAGCAGGGGAGCCTGCTCCTCATCTCCTCTGAGCAGAAACCAGAGGAATGTGAGCAATGGAAAAAACGTTGAGTGGGCTCTCAGCCAAGCTGCAGAACAGCAACCACCACAGCAGCATCTGAGTGAAGCCTAAATCTCTGCAATCACCAGACACAGGAAGCATTTCAGCAGAGAAGCTGACAGCTCCTTCACATCTCAGACATGGAATTCCAGCATGGTGGGGGCTGGAAGGGACCTCTGTAGATCATCCAGTGCAGCCCCCCTGCTAAAGCAGGAGCACCCACAGCAGGTGGGATGGAGTCTCTACTCTGGGTGGAAGGAAAATGTAGAATCCCAGAATGGCTTTGGTTGGAGAGGATCTCCAAGATCATCCAGTCCAACCCTTACCCCAGCACTGCCAGGTCAGCACTAAATTATGGCCCTCAGCACCACATCTCCATGACTCTGAAACCCCTTCAGGAACGTGGACAGCACCACTGCCCTGGGCAGCCTGGGACAGGTCTTGACAACCCTCAAGGGGAAGAAATTGTTCCTCATGTCCAACCTAAACCTCCCCTGAGGCATCCTGAGGCTATTTCCTCTTGTCCTACCACTTGTTCCCTGGGACAAGAGACCAACCTCTACCTGGCACCAGTTTGCTTGCAGGGAGTTCCAGAGAGTCAGGAAGGTCTCCTCTGAATCTCCTTTTCTCCAGGCTGAAGAACCCAAAGTCCCTCAAACCACTTCTGAGAAGTTCTCCAGACCCTTCCCCATCTTCACTGCCCTTTTCTGGACCTGTTGCAGCATCTCAATGTCCTTCTTGGACTGAGTGGCCCAAAATTTAACCCAGGATTTGAGGTGCAGCCTCATCAGTAATGAGTACAGGGCAACAATCCCTGACCAACATCCCCAGCTCCTTTTCCATCAGGCAGTTTCCAGCCACTCTGCCTCCAGTCTGGAGTTTTCATGGGGTTGTTATGACATAAGCACAGGACCCAGCACTTAGTCTTGAACCTCATCCCACTGGCCTTAGTCTGTAGACCCAGCCTGTGCAGTTCCCTCTGCAGAACCTTGTTCTCCTCAAGCACTTCCACTCAGCTTGCTGTTGCCTGCAAACTGAGGCAAACAGATGGCAGAAACTGGTCAGGTTCATGTCCACCCATGACAAAAACACCTCAGCGCTGCTGCTGTTTCCTGAGAGGGAATTTCTATCTCAATCTCTGCTCTGCAAGGCAGGTCAAGAGGTAAGATACTGTGCTTCAAAAGCTAGGAGCAGTCACCTACACAGGTGACAGCACAACTGGTGCTCACTGCTGCTCCTCAGTCTCACTTGGCAGAGAACTGGGAGCTGGCTGAGGTTCTGCTGCTGCTTTCCCCACTGCAAGCTTCTCTGCAGGAATCCAGCAGATAGATGGGTTTGCAACTCATGGGAAAAAAACACCTCTAAGACATGCCAGGTGAGCAGCAAGGTCTGGCTTCTGGGGACATTCAGCTTTTGTCCTAGCAGGATAGTACCTGAGGAAGCAAAGGCCTCGACCTTGGCTGATCGGTTCAGGGGCCGCAGAGGCTCACACAGAAAATCCCTCAACAGATCCCCAGCTCACTGGTGCACCTCTCACCTCCAACATGAGCACCCTGGCAAGGCTGGGACTGAGACTTGACTAAAAAAAACAGAAGCTAACCCATCCTTAGCCAGACAAGCCCCACATACGGTTGTTAATGTACCAGAGTTCAAAAGCCTGGCCTGGGAAAGGAGCTCACCACCAATAAATGCACTAAGTGGGACAGTTTTTAGCCAGTGCTGCACTCCATGCCCTTCAAGGATGCCAGAGGAACACTTGGCTCACCTGGAAACTGCAGAATCCTGCATCTTTCTTTCCTGCAGCTGCCCTGCGAGACCCAAGGTGACCAAAGTTTCTTCCCTACTTGGCTCCTCAACTGCTGTGCAGTTTGAGGACTTATCAAACTGCTCTGCTCTACAGGTGGCTCTGCCCTTCCCTGGAAAGCTTTAAGCACTCATGATGGGATTTTCCCAGATTAAGAAACCTGAGCTCATAATCGTTGCTCAATATGCACAAGGTTTCACTTCCACCCCCACCCAGGCTCCCCCAGCATGCTCCAAAGCTTTCAAGCTTCCCCACACACTCCTGCTTGCTATCCCTGGGTGCAATCAGGGCAAGTTAAAGAGCCATCTGAAGTTCAACAGCTCCTTCACAAAGAAATAACCCAGTGAACCTGTCACCTGCTGTTGTTTTTGTACAGCTTCCTTGGACTTTGGCACTGAGAACAAGCAGGAGAGCACAACAGAAGACAGCTACAGTGGTTAACACTCCACTGTTAATTGGACTAAGGACAGGAGAAGAGCATAGGTGACAAGCTGGGGAAACGTCACTCAGACTAATCATGTCCTGCCCTTTGATAAACAAGCACTGAACCCTCAGTTCCTGAAGAAAGTAGTGGATGGGCACAGATCAGATCATAGAATGGTTTGGGTTGGAAGGGACCTCCAAAGGTCATCCAGTCCAAGCCCCCTGCAGGCAGCAGGGACATCCTCCACTAGAGCAGCTTGCTCAGAGCTTTGTCCAGCATCACCTTCAATAGCTCCAGGCATGGGAACTCAACTCCCTGCCTGGGCAACCTGATGCAGTGTTGCAGCATTCTCATGGTGCAGAACTTGTTCCTCACATCCAATCTAAATCTGCTCTGCTCTCATTCCAAACCATTGCCTCTCATGTTGTCCCTGCAGGCCTTTGCAAACAGTCCCTCTGCAGCCTCCTTGTAGCCTCCTTCATGTACTGGCAGGTTGCTATTAGGTCTCCCTGGAGCCTTCTCTTCTCCAGGCTGAACACCCCCAGCTCCCTCTGTCTGTCCTCACAGCAGAGGTGCTCCAGCTCCCTGATCATTTTTGTGGCCCTTCCATCATGGCAAATCTACTGACAACTTTCAGAAGCACCATTTGCACAACCACCTAACACCAGGACAGCTGTAACTCAATCATACCCACAAAAGAGCAGCAGCAGCTGTGGTGACTTCAGGTGCAGGAGGGAGCAGAGAGGTCCCATCTCTCCTCATAAGCCTGGCTTCTTCACCCCCAACTTTGCTTAAAGAACATGGAGAGCTTCCCAGTTCTGAAACCACCAGAAACAAGCTCAGGAGGCACTTGCTGGGTGGCTGCAGAGCCAAGCCTCCCATGTCCTTGCAAAGGTCACTCTGGAGGATCACAGAATTAGCAATAACACAGCCCTGGCTCAACCACACAACAGCTGCCCACTTCTAAAGTGGATTTCAGATCCCTCCAGCTTCTTCACCAGGGTTTTGAGACAGGGATGAAAACAGTGCCTCTCCCTCACTACTGTCCACAGCCACTACAGCACAGCAGCCTTTCCAGGGAGCAGTGACACAACCCTGACCTCCAGCACCTTGGAGCAAACTCACCCCCTGGCCATCCAAGCTGGCATGGAGCAGCGGAGCCCAACAAAAAGCCACCATGATCAAGTTGCTCAGCTGTGGGAAGGGTTTTCCTCGGTCAAAATGTCTCTTCCTCTATCTGTGTGAGCTGTGTGTACGGCTCTGCAGTGATGTAAACAGAAAGGCATGCGGAGCAGTGGGCGATATGTAAATCCAGCTGGAAAATCCCACGGCTCAGCCAATCTCCGAGCTGCTGCCTCCAAGCCTTGCCCTGGCTGCTCCCAAACTGGGGAGGTTTCGGCTGGTGCAGAAAGAAAAACAACCCCTCACAGGGCACACACGCAGGGAAGTCTCCAAGGAGAGAACCACGAGGGTGCTGCAACATTGGAACAGGTTGCCCAGGGAGGTGGTTGAGGCTCCACCCCTGGAGATAGTGAAGGTGAGGCTGGACAAGGCTCTGGGCAACCTGATCTAGTGAAGGACGTCCCTGCTGATTGCAGAGGGGTTGGACTGGATGACCTCTGGAGGTTTCTTCCAACCCAAACCATTCTATGATTCTATGAACAGTCCATTGACCATCTTAAAAAGGTTTTGAGTTTCTCACCTTCTTTAGGTGGTTCCCAAACCTGGTTGCTTCACCCTGGTGAAGGGGCTGGAGAACAGGGTTGGTGAGGAGCAGCTGAGGGAGCTGGGGTTGTTTAGGCTAGAGAAAAGAAGGCTGGAGGGAGCCCTCATTGCTCTCTAGAACTCCCTGAAAGGACGTTGGAGTGAGGTGGGTGTTCGTTTCTTCTCCCCGGTATCAGGTTATAGGAAGAGAGGAAATGGCCTGAAATTCTGTCAGGGGAAGTTTAGGTTGGAGGTTAGAAAACAATTTCTTTGCTGCAAGAGTGGTCAGGCACTGGAACAGGCTGCCCAGGAAGGTGGTGGAGTCACCAGCCCTGGAGGTGTTCAAGAAATGTATGGCCATGACACTTTGGGACAGGGTTTGATGACCATGGTGGTGCTGGATTGATGGTTGGACTGGATGACCTCAGAGGGCTTTTCCAACTGGACCAAGTCTGTGTTTCTCTAGTTCTGAATATTAAGCAGCCTAACAAGCAGTAACAGCTTTTCTTTGTAAAGACAATCCAGGGAAATCCAGTTAACTGGGAATCACCCCAAAAAGGCAGAGCTGGTGAGCAGGGCTGATGGTGAGGTGCCCAGCAGACAGTTCCCTGCACTGACAGTTTCCTGCTTAGGAAACCCCCAGACTCTTGGATCTCCCACTCTGCAGGTGCACAATGAGGATACCACTGTCTGTCACCTCATCAACGGTGACAAGCAGCTCTCTGGAGTTGTGGTTAGGAGATGTCATCACAGAACAGCTTGAGTTGGAAGGGACCTTAAAGATCATCTAGTGCCAACCCCTCTGCCATGGGAAGGGACACCCCGCACTAGACCACGCTGCTCAAATCCTCATCCAACCTGGTCTTGAACACTTCAGGGAGGGGGTATCCACAATCTCCCTGGACAACCTGTTCCAGTGTCTCCCCAACCTCATTGTAAAGAATTTCTTCCTAATGCCCAATCTAAATCTCTCCTGCCCTAATTTCAAACCATCACCACTTGTCCTACCACCACAGGTTCTCATAAATAGTCCTTCTCCAGCTTTCCTGGGTCAGATGCCTGTACAGCCCCTGACACAACTCAGCCCAGTTTTTGGTGGTGAGTTGGGCTACCCTTACCTTCTGTGAACAACCTCCCCTCCTCACACAGCTCCCAGGGAGCCACATAAACTGTCATGGAAGTGGTTGACTTTCTCACTCCAGTTTCCCTCAGGAGGGATGTTATAGAATCATAGAATGGTAAGGTTGGAAGGGACCTCAAGGATCATCCAGTTCCAACCCCCTGCCATAGGCAGGGACACCTCCCACTGGTACAGGTCACTCAAGGCCTCCTCCAACCTGGCCTTGAACACCTCCAGGGAGGGAGCAGCCACAACCTCCCTGGGCAACCTGTGCGAGTGTCTCACCACCCTCACTGCAAACAACTTCCTCCTAACATCCACTCTAAATCTCCCCTCTGCCAGTTCAAACCCATTGCCCCTTGGCCCGGCATTACAAGCCCTTGTCAATAGTCCCTCCCCAGCCTTCCTGGAGGCTTCCTTCAGATCCTGGAAGGCTACTCTAAGGTCTCCTGGGAGCCTTCTCTTCTCCAGGCTGAAGAGCCCCAACTCTTGTAGCCTGTTCTGGAACTCTCCCACACTGCCTGAAAACCCAGCAGATGCCCTGTGGCTGTAAGCAGGAGTCACTAACAGACCAAGGCTCAAAGGCAAGAGGCTGCTTCACATGAATGCTGCCTGCTCAGTGCAGAGAGAAAAGAACACAGCCCTGGGGTGAAAACACACAAGGAGGCAAAAATTAAAGTGCTGGGGCTGAAACAAAGTGTTGGGCAACACTGACACTGTCAAAGTACAAAAAAATAGCTGCTAGGCCAGAGTTCTTCACAAGAGGTACCCCCCAGACATACAACAGGCTGGACCTGGTTTGCTATGTAGATATCAATCCCAGCTAACTTCCACACCAGCTTTCTTCTCACACTCACTGGCCTCCAACAGAGCCTGTCTGAGCCTGTGCCTTTGATACCAGCTCAAAAATCAAGCTGAACTGAAAGAAGGTTCCTCACCCCTGGCTTTCACGCAACACAGCAGGATCATCAAGGCACAGTCGGGAATCGAGCAGGAGAAGAGCGTTTGACTGCAAGACTGTCAGAGGCACAGCAGCCGTGAGCTGGATGGAGAATAAAGCAGGACTAAGGAGCGCGCTTGAAGCGAGGCGGGGAAGTGGAATGTCACTGCCTGCTTCGAGCTGTGCAGTCCTCGTGGGGAAGTTACCGAGAGGTGCCACCAGAAATATCCCCCATTGTGAAACCAGAGCACAAGGAAATGAGGCTACTGTGAGCCATCGGCAACATGTGCCCCAAGTCGGACAAGTCACGGAGTAAAAAAAGATAAAACGAGCACTGCCCATGGATGAAATAGGTCTGACAGCAACAGCAAGGCAGCCGCGGCGAGGAAAGAAAGACCTGGGCAGGACCCACCGCGGACCAAACCACACAGGAGGCGACATTCGAGCTCCTCCATGCACCTGAACAATCACACTGGCGCCTGCACAGCGTTTCAAACCCAGCACATGAACTGGGGAAGGGAAGAGAAGGGGGTGGCAAATCTGCCGGCAGGTGACAGTCTCCAACACTGCCCCGAGCAGCCCCGCTGCACCCAGGGAAGCTGCCGCAGACACCTCCAAAGAGCGGGGACAGTCACCCAGGCCTCCGCGCATCCCCCCGCGGGGAGCTCAGCTCTCTCGACCCTCACCGAACATACCGCTCAGCCCAACCCAGCCCGGCCCTTCTCTTCACGAAGCTCCCTCCGCCCCGCGTCTGACCGGTTCCCTTCAGCTGGGGTCTCTCCTCAGCCCGGCCCAGCGCCGCTCGTACCTGACAGCAGCAGCGGCGGCGGCCGGAGCGCCGGTGCCCGGCCCCGGCACATCGCGACCCCGGGGCCTGTTACCCGCTCGCCCAGCGGCTCAGCTGCCGTCCAGGCCGGAAGCGCCGCGCCCCGCCGTTCCCGGGACTTGTAGTTTGCAGGGCAGCGCTCTGCCCGTTCCCTACTCGCGCCTCCGGAACGCTGGGACTACAATCTCCCAGCAGCCCCTTGTCTGAGCGCCGATTGGCTCTTTCCCGGTCACTCTATGTTACAACCGCTGCTCCTACTGGCTTGGCCCTGCCTCCTCCAAAGGCCAATCAGACGGCAGCAGACCACCGCTGCGCTGCGCGGCACCATTGGCTCGCCGAAAGGCGGCTACCAATGAGAGTTGGGGGAGGCGGGAGGACGATCACGCTACCCTCTTCTGACTGGCTGCTTTCTGACCAATAGCGGCGTGGGGGATGCTATAAAACCTGCAGTTGGGGCCACTGCTCGGTCTTTCCACGTGGGAGGTGAGTCTGTGGGGTTGCTGAGGCCGGTAACCGGGAATGGAGGGGGTGTCCCAGTTAATTTGGGCGGGCCGGTGATGATTCCTCAACCTTTCTGACACCTCGTCTGAGGGCGGCGGGCGGCCGCCGCCTCTGCTGACGATGCACGGCTGAGGTCCGCGGGAGCGGCGGCGGGGCCCAGCGGGCCGCACTGGGCCGCTCTCAACACGTTGCCTTCTCTCCTCAGGCTTCGGCGGGATCGGGATCGCGGCGGCCTGAGGGGCGCTGAGAAGGGAAGGATACACTGCGCCGTGAGGCTCGGCCGCTGGTGGCTTCCCCGGGACTCCGACACCGGCAACTTCTGTGCGCGGCCTGCTGGGAGGCTGCTCCCGGTGTTCTAGGAGGTAAAATCTGCCGCCGCTCGTTTCCGCGGCCCCCTGAGGTGTTTGCTGGGGCTTTGGACTAACTGTTACTCGAGGAGTTGGGTGGGCTGTGGGATGGAGCAAGCGATGCAGCTCCCGGTACGACTCCAAAAGTCACGCTTGCAGACCGGTCAGCCTCACCTTCATCCCTGGAAAGGTGATGGAGCAGCTTGCCCTCTGTGCTGCCTCTAAGCACATCGAGGATGAGGTCCATGGGAGCAGTCGGCATGGCTTTAGCGAAGGGAAGTCAGGATTAACCAATCTGATAGCCTTTTGTGAGGACGTAGCCGGATGGGTGGATGGTAGAGCGATGGATGTGTTTTATCTTGGTCTCAGGAAAGCACTAAACATGGCCTCCCACAGCATCCGCCCACCTAAACTGAGGAAGTGTGGGCTTGGATAATCAGGTAGTGAGGTGGATGTGAACTACTTGAAAGAAAGAGGTCAGAAAGTTGTGGTCAATAGGGCACAGCCTAGTTGGAAGCCTGTATCTAGTGGAGTTCCTCAAGGGTCAGTAGTGGGACCAGCAGTATTCAGTATATTCAGCAAGGACCCGGATGAGGGCACTGGCATGGCACCAATCTGGGAGGAGTGTCTGACACCCCCTCAGGCCATTCAGTCAGACCTGGGCAGGCTGAAGGGAGTTAGGGAGAAGTTGAATGAAATCCAACAAGGCCC
>VWYK01019617.1:1703-18896 GCA_013399775.1 Semnornis frantzii | reverse complement strand
TTGGTTGGTTGGGTTTTTCTAATTACTGCTTTAGCAACTTGGCCAAGTGAATTGGATATTTATTTTGTTTTCAGGACAGTGACCACGGTTTTTGATGGTGGAACAGGTCCATAGTTTTCTCCATTCCTTTGGGTTTTTTCCTGACAAGTTTTCATAGTGTTAAGTCACCTATTCCCTAGTATTTATTTTGTGATCAAGAGAGGAAGCTGATGTATATTTGATTAAACGAGGAGTGTGATGCAAATCAGTTATTCTTTTGAACAGAAAAATATTGTCTCTAAGGTACAGAAAGCTTTCTCTTCTATTTAGGAATACAGGTTTTTGGTATGGATGTAAGAAATGTAGGATATCTGGGGTGCAAAAAGGAGATTTGTCTTGGGTTTTCTACTTATTTAATCAGACTTTTTTTTTTTTTTCAAGCTGCATTTCTGACAGTAAAGTTAGGCTTTGATTCAGTATGAAGCTTACTCCAGCTGATATTTCTTCAGGAAGGACCCAAACATAGTACAGTGGGCCAAGGCAGTAGAAAAGAGGAGAGCTTTTGCTTTTGATCTGTATAATACAATGTAGTATTTTGGGGTTATCATATTGTCACTTACAAACTTGTAACCTGTTCCTTACTAAGGTTACTGTTTGATATTTTGTTTTCTTTTCTCCACAATGAATACATCTTTCGTATAGATAACTTGCTGTACTTGAGCTGGTCAGGAGGCTGGGAAATGTGTGTTCTTTATGACAGTTCCTAGGTCAGATGAACTGATACATGAAGTCAGTCAGCATTAACTTGAAGCTGTGCATCTAACTTCAGGATTTCACTATCAGACCAAGAGCTTGAAACATGGTCAGTGATGGTACGTTGAGATTGATAGGTTTCCTGTCTGAAACCTGGTTCATCTCTTGGCTGATTGGGCAGCTGGGTGGACCAAGAGCATAATGTTTTTGTGGTTTGGACGCACAGGTGCACAGTGAAAGTTTTTCGTGAAAGCACAGCAGCATGTTTAACTCAGACGTCAAGAGAGGTCATTCTTTCTGTCAGATGCTGCCTCACATTCTAGCATGGCTGCTGAACCAACCTTTGGCACATCAGCAGTCTTCAGGGAGTACTATAAAAATAGTAATATTCCTTGTTTGCACAGTTCTTGCCATAAGTCACACACGTGGGAACTGTATCTGATTCACTAATCGTATCTCGTGACATTAGATCTAGCTTTTGGCTTTCTCTGAGAATTCGAACAGTTAAACACCAGATTAATACCAGTTAATGAGTGAAAGGCAGTTTAAGCTGGTATGCAGAAACTCGTGTGCATGAGCATGAGACCCTCTCTGTACCAGTTTGCACATGCAGGATGGAGCAGCAGCAGGATCTTTATCGGTTACATTTGCCTAGAATGTTTTCTCTTGCCGTACTGCCAGTTTCTGATACTGAACACTGCTTCCACCATCTCCTATACATCTTTGCCTCTTCCAAATTGACATCATTGATCACTCAAAACCACCAGCTCTTTAACTGTTATCAGGGCGCCCATTGCTGATCATACCTCACTGAAGTAGCATAATTGTGCCAGTGGCAAGTACGGTTTATGTATCTTGATAGCAATCTACTTTTGTGTCACAGATTCCATCACCTACCATTAGTGCACTTTGGTGAATGGGGATGAACTGGTGAAAAGGTTGGTGTTGTTGCTTGCATTTCAGAGGCAGAGAAGTTAGATAGGATTTTATCTTGGACACAGCCAAAAAGAAAGGTTTTCCTCAGGCACAAATCACGTTTGCTAGATGAATTCTTGATCTGTTACAGACTTTTCATTAATGAAAAAACTTAAATTAACACCTATAAATATGATATGAAAGCTTCATTCAAATACTAAGTGTGAATGAAGTGAACATTAAAAGTGGTGCTTGGAGCTGTTCAAATACTGGATGTTGTGTAAATGTATTTATTTGATTGATAGAGAATAAGTTTGTGGGTTTATGGTGTAGCTAGTTGATCCCATGCTTGCCTTCTGGAGTAGGAGTTCTCTGTCACTGACTATGCAGTCCTGTTTTTTTCCTTTGTGCTTGCTCTAAAGCAGTCACGGTGAGTTGATTCAGTGAGGTAAACTGTCAGAATACTTTTAACACTTTAGTTCCCTGAGCCAGTCTACTATCAGTTTTTATACTGCATCTTAGCTACTTATTCTTGATGAAAAGTATGAAGGTTGAGAGGGAATGTAATCAGCCACCAATTTTAGAGGGTAAACTGGGATTGAGTAGTAGAGTGGGGACATACATACATGTAAAACCAGAGCTTGTTAAGAGATTGGAGCAACAGGAGTGAAAGAAGGGGTGTGTAGCAGTGAATGAGAGTATTTTAAGGTGATCTTCACAGGGAGAAGGGGATGATAGTGATAGTGTTAATCTCAATTAACAATCCTCAATCTGTAGGCTATGGTCAGATGTGCCCCCCCCAGATAATTCATCTGGGCCTTGTTTACCTGCTAGTGCTGGGCAAACGGGCAGTAGATGCATAGTTCTTCTGATGAAAGTGACAGTGGCTGTCACCCCTGTCCCAGGTTGGGAATTATGGGGTTAAGAAAGTCCTCTTGGGACTTGAAGATTGTTATTCAATCCCACAATTCTGCTATCTCTTCATAAGCTCACGGCAAGGCCAGTTCGTTCTCTTCTCCTCCCCCTCCAGCCTTCTGCCGGGCAGGAGCTACATTATCGGACAAACATGTAAGGATAGGCCTGGTTGGGGCCTGCGGAGGCTGTGCTTAGGCCTCTTGGATGGCAGAGGCATGGGGGGGAGGATTGGAGCACTGGGGATGATAGATTTAGTTTTGGGATGGGGGAAAATTCAAGGGGGCTCGCTTATGGATTCTGTATCTACCTTGTAATTTCTATCTGCAAATTCCCTCCAAATACAATTCTGTGTTTTTTTCTCCAATTCGTTTTAGAGCTTTACTCTGTCGGTTTCTTTAAACCCACAACAACCCCTCATAATCTTGTTACAGGTGAATGCATGAGTATGGATCTGTTTATGATCTTCCACAACTTCCAGACCTTGGGAAAGCATTTGATTCCATTACAGTTTGAATATAATCACTTCGGACTCATTTTGAGATGTTGCAAAGGTCATGAAGCTCATATTAAAAACTTCCATCAGTATCTTCATTTACAAGCTTTTTGAGTCTATGAAATGAGAAGTACTCTGTTTTATAGGAATTAATTTTAAGAGATTGTGTACATACCATTAATGAAGTTAGATTAAGTGTTCTGTAATTTTTTTTCTTAATGTAAGATAGAGACACATTTTATTTGAATAATGAAAGTTGTGTAGTAATCCTAATAATTTTATGAGGATTTGGGATGGCTAGGTGGCTCAGACTCACTTATGCTATTTTATTATAGCAGGAAAAATATTCCAGCATGATAGTTTGTGACTAGAGAGACCTCAGGCTGGATTTGGTCAGTTCAGTTGATGGCAGCTGTTTAGTGGTTAACCATGTGGCCTCATAAAGTAACCATCTTTATGTCCTCACTTGCACAGCTTCTAATTGGAGGGGAAACCTCATGAGACTTCCTATGGGTGCAGTAATGGGGTTATGCCTGAGCAGGCAGGAGAGGCAATGTTTGTAAAACACATACAGAATGTGGTTGAGTACAGGAAGTATCCCTACAGTCATCTTTTGGAAAGCACGGGTAAGACAGAGTGCTTGCAAAAGGTCGACCCTTTCATTGATTTGTGAATAGCAGAATAAAATTTGAAAATGTATTGGAATTTTTAATGTAGGCTGGATCAAACTGAACCAAGAAGATTAGCTTACAGTGCCATGATTTTTTTTTTTTTCTTTTTTAAACAGTCTTCAACAAATACTCACAAGCACTTGACTGGCTAGAGCAGGTGCTAGGATGAAAATCATTGAATGGACCTTTCTTTGCAGATACCCTATTATTTGAGTAGCTTAATGGGTTCTGGTTTTTAAACAAATTTGATTTGATTACACAGGGTTAAGGTGGCTTATAAAGGTTGTCTTTTGCTTTCTATCATAATTCTTTCTATAATAATCTCTGGTTTTGGCAGCCTGTAATCCTAATGTTCTTAAATTTGTCTCAGGCTGAATTTCTGGGGGAAGGGGGAAATAGAAATTTTGGACAGTAAAGGAGGTGGGTTAGGGAGGTGTCTTTCTGATTCTGTCAGGTTATTTCCCATGTCTGTGCATGTGCTGCAGCATTTCCTCCTTAATTTTTGAAAATTTCATTCTCTCAAGCCCTTTGAGGTACATTTGTACTGACATTCAGGGCTAATCCTAAGGGCTTCTTTCTACTTAGCAGAGCTATTAAAGCTGCTGCTCTTCAAGCCTGTGGAGCCTGCACCCTGTAGCAGGCCACGTGCAGATGTTTTTTTAATTATTATTAACCATCAGTCTTACCACTTTCAGGGAGAACAAAAGTGAACTTGGGACAAGTATTAGGACAGATATTGCTACACTGTTGTATGCTCAGTGTATGTGGTGAATTTTGTAGTATGTCCAATGAACAGACTTCATTTCCAGCCCTCTAGCTCTATATCTGAGCTTTTGCTGGGAATCGAGTTGAGGTATTTTTAATGTGGGTAGCTGACACATCTGGGCCTGAGAGGTACCATGAAATTGACCCTAATACCTTACATTACACCTTATATAAGTTGAGGCAGCTGGGGAAATGAATTTGAGGACAGAGATGCAAACAAAATAGATCAGCTTCAGTATTTTTCAACTTGCTACTGCTTTCCAAGAAAGCTCCTTTGGCATACAGAGAACTAAATGCTTCCCGTACTTGGAAAGTTCTTGCTGTTAAGTGAGGCAATATCCCTGTGCTTCAGAAAAATAAATTATTTGCTTTAAGTAAGGAATAAATGAGTGTTGTTACATGAGTGCTCCTGAGAGCAGGAAATAGTCTTTAAAATGTCTGTCTGCTACGGCAGATCCAAGTCCAGTATGATAGGCTATTTTTAAAGAGCCTGTCTAATATAAAAGACTAGAGTATGAAAACTGTAATGATAATTACTTCCTGGTGCTACAATGCTTATCTAATTTTCTACAGCAGTCGATTTATATGGGTTATGTTACTTTGTCAGGTAAAGGGCACACAATCCAACCTCTTTCCAAAACTTCCCTCGCTGAAATCATTTGAGAAACTACTTTGCAACTGAGGATGTGCATTTGGTTTGATTATTGATTTTTGGTAGTGTTTTTGATGAGAATGTTGTTAGCTCCTAGACTGTTTTACACATTATTATTCTTTTAAAAGAATGGCTCAGTCTATGCATGGGCACCATCCTGTTTGTGAGCAGTAGCTGGAGAATGGAAACATAACATTTTATTATATAAATTAAATACACTCGACACGTGTGGCTGGGCAGCCTACATTTTGAGTTCTCTGCTTTATTTTTTTTGCAACTGCTTTGTTGCAAATGGTAGCCAATTTCTTTAAACACAAGCAGTGTAATTTTATTTAATTATTTTTATTCCAGTCTTCCCAGTAGGTGAATATTATAAGGAAATACAAGTATAGAAAGTACCTGTTTAGGGAGTAACTGACTAGGAAGACCTCAAATTGAACAGAATACTTGTGTTTTATAGCCAGAGGATTAGAAATACAGCAATGCATATTCCAAATGCAGAAGCAAAACACAAAAAAACAAGTCTAATTGTCCTGAATTCTTTTCTTTGCTTATCCATCACTTTTTCCTTTTTTTTTCTTTTTCTGTAGTCTAGTATGTATGTTGAATGTCCTTCCTTCCTGTTCTAAACAGGACAGGTTCTAAACTGTTCTAAACTAAAAACGTTTCCTAGCAGCGTTTGGAAGTTCATGGAATCATAGAATGGTAAGGTTGGAAGGGACCTCAAGGACCATNCAGAGCCCCAACTCTCTCAGCCTGTCCTCACGGCAGAACTGCTGCAGCCCTCTCAGCATCTTGGTGGCCTCCTCTGGACCTGCTGCAACACTTCCATGTCCTTCCTGTGCTGGGGGCTCCAGAACTGTACACAGTACAGTTCAGTTAAATAACTCAGGATTTCACAAACGTTGCTTGGAACAGCAACATGTGTATCTTGAAAAAGGCTGTTTCATCTTTATGGTTGAAATACTTGAAGTTAATAATTTGGGTATTGCATGCCTTTAGAATGCTTTAAATTCTTTCCCTGGCAATAGATGAAATGCCTTAAAGGTGCAATTCTTCTAATTTAGAAAGGCAGAAAGACAGAATTGGAGCTTTGGCATTGCTATATTGATGCTAAGGACAGAAGTAAACAGGTGTCTCTGGCTTACTTTACAAGAGTCATGAAAGCTAATGCAGTATGTGAGTTTTGCAAGAATGTCATTGTGTAATGCTACTGTGTTTTGGCTATTTTATACAGGTGACTAAAATGATTTGTCTAATGTCAAATGTCTGAAGTAATATTTGAAACTGTTGCATATGTCTCACATTTCATTTTACTCTGTAACAGTTTTAGTCTTTCATTTGCCAAATAGAAAATGGATTTTGACACTGTAGAGACTTACCTTAAACATTTGCAATGGTAGCTTAATTTGTGATGTCTCAGGTCAGCTAGTGATGACAAATGTAATTTTTCTCTCAGAGCTAAACGTGTTCAGGAACCAAGGAATTTTTAGTGCTTTAATTTTGTAATCTACCACCACTTCACAAATGCTTCCCCCACCCTGTCACAGTAAAGCTCAGCTTTTGCTTAGGAGAAGACTGGATGGTATGTTTCCTGTCAGATCTGTCATACTTGTAATTCTTTCATCACTGAATTTTATTTTCTAGTGTTTTGCTTAGTAAGTCAGTTTCAGGATCCTTCAGGGTTTTTTTTATCGTATTCTAGCTTCACCACAGCATTCTTGGTTTTGCTTCAGGAAGAATAAGCCACAGAACAGCTTTTAATGTTAGTTTAACTGAATGGGACTTTCACCTTGGAAGTTAAACAGTGTTGTCTTCTATCTCAGTATCTAATATGCTGTGCTGCAGTACCCATGGATTTAATTTCTGCATTGGAAAAAAATATGGAAGAGGATTCCAAAGGTTCCTTCAGGAAATTCCAGAAGCTTCTGTCACTGATAAGATGACAGTTAAGTGTTTTGATTATTCCTGACTAACAAAACAAGACAAGTTGTTGCTAAGGTTGTCTTCACCAGTATAAAGTTTACCTTATTTGCATCTAATCAAGTGAATTGGTTCTTCTCCTGAATTTCCTGTCATCTGTTGCACATTTTCTGGGATAGTTGTCTGCTATGTTGACAAGTTAAGGCAGTTTGCTGAAATCTGATAAGCACAGGTGTCAGGATCTGGAGCTTAATGTAAGGAAAGGGAAATTCCCCTTTTCCACTGAGACTGAGCTACTGTTTTGTAGTCCAATCTCATCTCGAGTACCCATGAGTTTCATGACCCACAGATATTTGAGGGTATATTACCAAAGCAAACTATTATCAATAGTTTCTGCCAAGATCTTCTATTGTGCTGTAGCTTTAAAAGTCTACCAGAAATAAGATTGCCATTACTTAAATGGTTATGGAATGTTGGGAATCTAGAGCTGAATCCCTTTTCTAAATCAGGAAGGCTAATTCTAGTTTTCTAATTTAAATGCACATCTGTGGAGAGAGAGTTGAGAGAGCATACAGTCTGGTGAGGATTGAAGCATGAAAGGTCCTGGAACAGGCCAATTTAATTTGTCTGGAAAGCAAAGAGATTTTGGATTATGTGACCTGAGAACTGTCCCTTGAAAACTATTGCTAGGTCCTTCTCAACAGCTCTCCCAACAACCCCACCTGAATCACAACTGATCCTCTTGGTTTAGTATCCTCTTTTCTACATTCCTGTTTGTGGGCAACCAGACATTCATTTTACCCTGTTTCATGTGACAGTGAGGGAGACTGGGAAAGCATGGTACCTTAAGTCAGTACTTGTTGTTTAATGAAATGGCATTAAAAATTAAAGCATTTCTTTTTACTGATCGTTAATAGAAGGTAGAACAGCTGTAGCTATCAAACTATAGTAATACAGACTATTACTGTACCAGACCCAGCTGGTCAGGGAGGTGATGCCTTTTGGAATGGACCAGCTCCTGAACATATGATAAATGAGGCAGTGGTGGGTAGTCTGTGAATATTTCTGTAACAACATTTGTGGCAGAAAGACATCACAGGTCAAAAGCATGTCAGTAACATGAAGTCTGGCTCATCTTAACAGTATTCCACTTCTACCTTTTTGTTGTATTTTGGTTTTTGAAACTCCTTTAAGGTTGCTTCTAAATAGAAATTGGATTTTATTAAAGTGTCAGAGAAGTACAGCATAATAGTTTGATAAGTATGATATAGTAAGATTAAGCAATACTAAAAATTCCACTAAACATGTAACTTTAATTTCATGTTGTACATGGCATGAATTTAATGTTGCTTGTAAATGCTGTCTTAAATGCTGAGCATGGTAGCCAATGCAGTGCACTTTAATCTGTAGTGCTTCTGTGAGGATGCCTAATGAAAAGCAAATACTTTTTGTTGTTTCAGTTTTGTGTTTCTTGTGCACAGTCTTTAAAGAAACATTGGTAACCATTATGTACACTAAACAGGTTCAATTAAAATCAGTGAAAACTTGCCTTATTTGCTCTTTTAAATTTAGTTCTATTTGAAACAGTATGGATGACACACAATTAATGAAGTGGATAACTGATTTTAAATTCTGCTTGCCATAGTTATTTTGGAATAAATCAGACATTTAAAACCGACCAGGAATGCAAAATACACTTAAAAAGCTGGACTCCAGTCTGTGTATTTTAGGGGAGGACAAAGGCTACTTTCTCTTGTCATCTAAATTCCAGGTTTTTATTTTATCAATGGCATTCTATTGCCACATCAATTTCCTCCAGTGTGAGAATATGCAGTCACTATGCTAACAGCTGGAAGCTGCCATCCCTCTGTTGGATTGTATTAATAGGTCATGTGGGTACTCCAAATCGGCTCGAGAGAAAAAAAAATCAGGTGAAATAGTTTAGATCATCTTGAGAAGGGTTTGCTTTTTCACTGTGATTGAAGCTGATTTGTCTAATTTGGTCAGAAAAGCAGATTAGGAGAGCTTCCAGGCTCCAAAGGTCAGTTGAAGGACAACTGCCACAGTTAAATTTGTAAATTTTTTTTTTTTTTTTTTCCCTTACTCTTTTACACTTTGGGCTATATTTGTGGTCTTTAAGCTGGCACTAGGTAGAGTTAGATGGACTGATTCTGTTCTGATGATGCTTTGTGTTATCCAGTCAGGAACATTAATGTAATTTTTCTCAGTAATCATAGTAAAAAGTCAATATTGCAGTAGATGGAACTGAACAGGTACACTATGAGAGATCTGGCTTCTTGGACTAAATATACATACAGAAAGGACAATTGAAAGAAAGCATAGTCAGGTAACTGACAGCTGGTTGTAGTAAGAATAGCAATTGCATTAAGAGATGTACTAAAGAGCAAATATTTAAAGAATATTGTATGAAATGCTATTTTAACTTGCTAAACTGACTTACACTGCTGGCATTCAACCACCACAATACATTCTTTTAATTTCCAGGAACTAATAAAAAGACACGATCTATACAGAGTAGTTTGATACCTAAATCCAGACAGAATTGGATATTATTCTTTCTCATGTATGTAGAAGTTCAAGCAACAGACTAGACTGTTGGCTGTTGAGTGATGAACACAGTAGTTCCTGCTTAAGCTCTTCTGTGGTGCTCTTGGTGCTGTTTAAGTGTTCTGCCAGAAGAAAGATTGTCATTGCTCAAGTATTATGTGTGATGTTTGGGATCTAGAGCCTTTCTAAGGGTCCTATGTACTTTTTACAGGGTAGAAATGGTCTGCCAGGCCATGTAGTATTCAAACAGATTTCTTAAATTTCATGTAATATGAAGTGATTGTGAAATTCATTCTACTGCATTTTGGTGTAGTTAGTACTTCCATATTTGCCACTGTGTTGTAGCATAGAAGTGACTTCCAGAGAAGGGCAGCGAGCCTGGTGAGAGGCCTGGAGCACAGCCCTATGAGGAGAGGCTGAGGGAGCTGGGATTGTTTAGCCTGGTGAAGAGGAAGCTCAGGGGAGACCTTATTGCTGTCTACAGCTACCTGAAGGGTGGTTGTGGCCAGCAGGAGGTTGCTTTCTTCTCTCAGGCAACCAGCACCAGAACAAGAGGTCACAGTCTCAAGCTGAGCCAGGGGAGGTTTAGGCTCGAGGTGAGGAGAAAGCTCTTCACTGAGAGAGTCATTCCCTACTGGAATGGGCTGCCCAGGGAGGTGGTGGAGTCACCATCCCTGGAGGTGTTCAAGGTGGGTTTGGCCATGGCGCTTGGTGCCATGGTCTGGTCTTGAGGTGTGTGGTAACAGGTTGGACTTGGTGATCTTTGAGGTCTCTTCCAACCTTGGTGATACCGTGTGACTTTGTGTAGCAGAGATGATGACTCTGCTACATACTCCCAAAGAGTTAAAATGTAATTAAAGTACTCACAATAAATATGAAATATCCTTTATTTTACCCTGTATTTCAGACTATTAAAAAATGAGTGTTCTTTTCTTACTGCAGGATAATAGGTGGTATGTTTGAAATCAATTTACTAGGAGTCCACTATAGTTGCTTGCTTAGGTATTGCAGGTTGCTTTGTTCTATAGCAGAAAACTATGAAGAAAGTTTCCTGTGAGCTAGCTGGCCATCCTCTATTCCCAATCACTTCTTGTGAAGCAACTGTATTCAGCTTCTTGATCTCTAGTATCACATTTCTCACAGAAAGAGAATATTTTGCTTCTTAAAATATATTACTCAACTAATTACCTTTTGGATTTCTGCCAAGCAGATCCTCCTGTACCAGCCTTTGACTTGGAAGGTCCTGGAGTTAAGCTGCCTCCATGACACTGGAAAAAAAAAACAAGTACAGCACAAATCTGTTTCATTTGGAAGAAACATCCTTCTTGAGCATATTCTTGAGAGTTCCAAGATGCAAGGCTAATGCATCACAGAGTAGCCCACTAGCACTCAAAGAAACAGATGTAACATTATGGGGCCTTTTGAGTTTGTTGTAGTTAATATTGTATCGAGCAGAGGAGTGATATCTCTAAAGCAGCTAATGCAGAGCCTATATTGCCATCAGTATTGATGCCAGTCGTAGTGCAGTATCTGCAGTGAAGTGTATGTCTGGTGTAGAATCACAGAATTAACCAGGTTGGAAAAGACCTCCAAGATCATCGAGTCCAACCCATCACCTAACCCTTCTAATTAACTAAGTGCCTCGTCCAACCTCCTCTTAAACACCTTCAAGGACAGTGACACCATTACCTCCCCAGGCAGCCCATTCCAATGGGCAGTCTTTCTGTGAAGAACTCTTTCCTAACATCCAACCTTAACCTGCCCTGGTGCAGTTTGAGATTGTCCTCTAGAAGAAAATGAACATTCTGTTTTTCCCATGAAGGAATTTCAAATGCTGCTGTTTATGTCTTGTTGTTGACACCTCTTTGGAATTTTGACTATTTCAAGAAAAATTGTCATCATCACTTTCTTCTTGGGTCTAAAATGGTGTTAAAAGTTATGAATGGCAGAGTGTACTGGCAAAGTATGTTTTTTAACTTTGATTTAGCTAGCAGTTTTCTTAATAATTTGCCTGGACGCAAAGTGCTCAAATGCAGGACAGAAAAAAGGTAATAAAAAAAACCTAAGAAGTGTTGGAGGAAGTGTCTGAAACTGTAAACAGATACACACCCACTGCAGTGATGATAAGAAGCCTTTTGTGGCTTTGGATGTGGTGTATTGCGTGGAAAGTACAAGCTCTGGTCATGGAGCGATTTAAAAAGCTTGCAGCTCTTCAGCAAACATCTTGAAGACGCCCTGGGCTCTCTGGAGAAGTTGAGTGACTGTACATTCCCTGTAGAATTTCATATCAGTTTATGATTTTAGCACTTGCTAGGCGTGACATCTTTTTGCAGGCAGTGAAAATACCATGCCAAGTAGTGGCAGTAGGAGTGCTGTAATCTTTCTTAAACACATTGTGGACATCCTGGTATTTTTGCTGGTTATTCTTAATGGTTATTCCATAATCATTCTGGTATTCTTCAGGATTTTCACTGAGCGTGATTGAAAGTTGAACCTGAAAAATAGATTCTGATTGTGGCAGCCATCTGCTTTTTTCTGCCTAGGATTTCCACTGTTCTTCTCCATCAGGGATTATTCTAATGGTATTATGAACAGACTGAGTTTCACTGCTCAGCTGGATTCCAGGAACAGAAACATCTTCCTCCTATTGAGTTGAGATTTTCATCTTTTTTGAAGTTAGGTGACCACATCACTGCAGAACTTCCCACCATTTTATTAATTCACCATACTAACTGTCCTTCATATAACCTTTTTGAGGGAATATGTTTGTTCAGGGTCATGAAAACTGAAATATAAAACAGGATTGTGACCAATTTAAAACCTGAGTAAACTCAGAATGATACTTACAGACATTAGACTTCTGGTTGACAGTTGACTTGCAAGATGTGTGTTTCTATTCTCAAATAGATCCTACTTGCCACAAAACCTCCAAAGATCAGTTGGACATTTCTAAATGTAGAGCATTCTTGGAAGCTTTCCCCAAGTACTTGATGTTAGTTAAAGCTTATCTCTGCATACAAAGTGCAGTTACATATGCATATACTTTGAAATAAAATCAAAAAGGCTAAGCCATCAAAAATGTCAGAATTAGGACAATATTAAATTCTACATCAGCCAAAGCTTTTTTTTTTTTTGTCTTTCTGGTGGGCATGACCTAATTGTCTCTGAGTCAACTGTACAAACTTGTGCTGTGTCCCTTGTGAAAGACTTTGTAGAGTTAGTGTTGTTTGTTACTCCTGGTTGTTTGTTATCCAATGAGATGCATAAACTCCAGTGTGTGAAGTTGGTAACTTCTTCCACATGGAACTGTGGTAGGTGTGCATCTAGAGAAATTTCAGGGGAAAAAAAATAATTGTGGATGCATAAGTACTTGATTATATATAAGTGTTCTAACTGGGGGCAATATATGCAGTGTGTCTTTGTTTTTATTAGATTGAAGACCTAGTTAAACCATTTTCTGCTGCTGCTAGCTTAGGTTAAAAAGAAAGGAACATGAGATTTTTCCAGAATAGAATTGCCTTGCTGCTCCTCAGTTTTGCAGTTAGTTTTGTCTCAGGATTAGCCTCCATCTTTCTGGTTCTTTCATGTTGTGACGGTTTGGGAGTTCCCCACCCCACTTCTAAAATGACCCAGACTAGACCTCAGCCGGAGCTGGAAGTTAAGAGATGAAGCTCTATTTACAGCTCAGCACAATGTACAAGCAAATATATACAGTATAGACAGGAATAGTTACAGAAATATACAAGGTAAAGGTAATACAGACACACAACTCCCCTCCCAGAAATCAGAGACCCCAGGAGGGGCTCCCAACCACCCTTCCCCCTTCTCCCCACCCCCACACCTTACCCCAAGGTTTGGCTTACGTGCAAGGAGGATCGGCTGGGGACGATTAGGAAGAGAAGTGGTTAGTGAAGTTATTCAGCAGAGAGGAGAAGCCAGAGCTGCTAGAGAGCCCAAGAAGCTGTGCCCAAGAAGCTGCTAGCCCAAGACCCAAGTGGCTTGTGACCCAGACTGCCAACTTGAGAGACTCTTATCTTTTTGTAAACATTCGCAGCAAGCCTCTGAGTGAAGTAGACATCACCATTGTTTTCCTTCACAGCCTATAGTACAATTTTCACTATTAAAAAATATTCCAATTAGCTCAAACCAGCACACACGTGTAGAGCTCAGTGTCTACTTGCTCCATTCGTACCCTGAGGTCTGTAGCAACTTAATCTTGGGTTGTAGATAGTTGGAAGGGCTCTTTGCACCACCATTTCTGTAGGTAAAATTCTGATCTTGATGAGTTGAAACTGGCTTAAATGTGCATGCACACTTGCCAGTGTTTCAAAAACCCAATACAAGTGAGCATTTTCATGATGAGAAAAACTACCATAGTGCATTGAATTAACTATGTGATTGATTGGGTTATTGTGCTTCCATTTGAAAAGCTATATGCAAAACACATTGTGGTAATTGCTTGTTTATAGATACAGACTTCAGAATTAAGGTTTCCAGGATGTTGTGCCTGTAGTGTAATATGAAAGCAAGCAGGTGTTTTAAAATGTAATATGGAACACTCTATGTAAGATGCTTCATTTTAGTGGCTGTTACTGGACTTCCTCATTAGATTTTGCACCAAATGGATTTTTCCTTTGGATGCAAAGAATATGTCGGATGTGGAGTCAATCTGCAACTATCTTTTCAAATAATCTAGACTTGTCATCTCTAATTAGATGCTGTATGGCAGAATTGATTCTGTAATCTACATTTGCATTAGAAACTAACTCCTGGAATTGTGTGTGTAGCTTGTAATATTCACAGTTTGTATCATGCCATTTTTCTGAGCATGCAGATGTGAAAATTTTAATGCATCCGCAGCTGAAGACTTTTAGAGCACAGAAGACTTTTATAATTGCAGGCCTAGAAAATTTTCAACAGATTTCTGCTAGTAAGGAGATGGGATATTCTCAGATGACTATAAAATGGCAGATAAAAAACCCTTATGTGATGGGGCAATAGCAGTATGAAAATTGATAGGGTTTTAGACAGGAAGCAACAGCCTCATCTTGCACTCTCTGGTAATGGGAGGACCAAATGAATTCCATCACTGTCAGTGTGATTTGCCTTAAATGTTGTTGAGGTTTGGAACTGCATTACTGTATGTGTGCTCTTTTCCTTTATGTTCTTTCTTTTTCAGTAGGCTGAATTTTATTTGAATGTTCATCTTCAATAGTACTTTTGTCAAGGAAATACTAAACAGAGGAATGTCAAAGCGAAAGATGTCTCCTTATAAATATAGCAGTAATTGTTGCTGTGAAGTGCTGGAGAATTCTATAGTTCCTGGATAGAGTGAGTGATTGCTGTGACTAGCATTAACTAATCATCTTGCAGCATTACCTTGTGTCATCAAAAAAGCAATTCATAGAGTGCAATAAAAATCAAACCTAAGTATTAACATATAGTTAAGATTATATATTAAGGGTACATAACATAAAACAGGTTTTATTTTGCAAGTTGCCTAGTTAAGCTTCCCAAATTAATGTTTCCACTAAAAAAGAATTACACCTCTCCTCAGTTATTTTGCTGTTGCTGCTTGTATTCTGTTCTATGCTGAAATGGCAATATACTTTGAAAATGAGAATCATGTCTTCATTAACTCATCTTCAGTTGTCTACTGAATCAGCTGTAATACAGGTGTCTCCAATAGTGCCACAAAATTAATGCTAGAACACTTTTGTGGTCATTAAAGCATTACCCTAAAAGTTCAAACTACAATACCAGCCTAATTCAGTGGTTGGGACTTCAAATTCTGAAATGTACAAAAACTTGGGATTGTTTGATCATTCATTTAAAGCTAGCTTGGAAGAGGAGACAGTTCAACTACAGATCTGACAGAGAAAGCAAAGTAGAACAGCAGAGCGTCACATCTCCTCCTAAAATGTCAGCTAAAATAAGAAAAGTCAGCACTTGCTGGTGTTAGTCAGGTCCTTAAGATCACAGAATCACAGAATTAACCATGTTGGAAAAGACCTGTAGGATCATCTAGCCAACCTATTACCTAACCCTTCTAATTAACTAAACCATGGCACTAAGTGCCTCAACCAGCCTCCTCTTAAACACTTCCAGGGATAGGGACTCCACCCCCTCCCTGGGCAGCCCATTCCAATGCCAATCATTCTTTCTGTGAAGAACTTCTGTCTAAGGTCCAGCCTAAACCTGCCCTGGTGCAGCTTGAGACTGTCCTCTTGTTCTGATCATTGCTGAATGTTAGAGTGTGGCTAACCTAGGCTGAGAACTTGAATATTCATCTCAGTCTTTCAACTTTAAGTTCTTAGTCAGACACGAGCTTCACATGGTTGTATTTTTTATTATTCTCAGCTCTGTCTTAACATGCCTCAAAGGGTTGAGGGAAGATGGGAATCTTGAGAGATGGGTGAACAGTGCCCATACATCAAGACCAGATGGGTGTGAGTGTTAAGGGTGGGTGAAAAGCAATCCTTTTCTTCAGTCTGATCCTGTGACATAATACTGCATCCTATTTAGTCATTGAAACCAGCAACATACTCCAATTTCTGTGTTTCCTTGGTTAACGTCTAGTCAATCAGAACAAGGGTTTGGATTAAAGCCCCCTGCCAGTGGAGATGGAGGAACTGGGGAAGGTGGTGCCACTGAAGCCTGCAATGTGAGCCCTTCCCAGCAGGGATTGCTCTTGTCTCCAATCTGACTCATGCCTCTGCTGCAGCCCCTCTATCTCCAGGGCACAGACTTGGCATATTTTCTGACGTTTCACACCCCTGTGAGACCCATCAATATTTGTAGATACCATGACAGTACCTGTATAGAAATTCAGTAACACAGTGCTGTTTGAAAAGTATCAAAACAGTAAGGAGGTTGTGTTACTATGGTTCATGATGTTCACTGTTCCCTAGCAGCTCTCTCCATTACAGCTGTGCTGGGTTTGGCTGGTGTAACTGTCTTCACTATGGGGCTGTGTTTTGCATTCTTTGCTGAAACAAGTGGTGGTGATGCAGAGTTTTTTGTTATTGCTGAGCAGTGTTTACACAGAATTGAGGCCTTTTCTGCTTTGTACACTACCTCAGCAGTGAGTAGCCTGAGGGTGCACAAGAAGTTAGGGGGAAACACAGAAGGGATGGCTAAGCCCAGCTGAACAAAGGGGTGTTCCATACCTGTTGTAGAAATTAATAATCGGTTGTGAATTATGAATATTGTGTGGTATTTTTATTAATAATATTTTAAAAATTGGTGAAAATTCCCTGAGAGTCTTTGGATTTTTGGTTGACAGGAAGTAGTTGCACAAAGAGTGTTTATAAATAAAGGATGAAACAGTTTAAACAATCAGAACTTGGAAAACAGGAACACGAAAACAGGAAAAATTCTCAGCTACGCTTATGGAGTCTTAGAAGTAACTCCAGCAGATGTACTCATGATGCTTTGGTCCCTGAGTAAGATTCCTATAGAAAGACTCTTCTAAAACTCACAATTATGATCCCAAGGGAAAATAGACAGTATTCCAGGAGAAGGGAAGAACTGGGTTGCTGCTGCTAAGCTGCTGGTGC
>VWYK01019615.1:8562-27528 GCA_013399775.1 Semnornis frantzii | reverse complement strand
ATTTCTGGGAGGGGAGTTGTGTTTCTGTATTACCTTTACCTTGTATATTTCTGTAAATATTCCTGTATATAGTGTATGTATGTGCTTGTATATTGTGCTAAGCTGTAAATAGAGCTTCAGTCCTTAGCTTCCAGCCGGCTGAGTTCTAGTCTGGGTCATTTTACAAGTGTGGGGGGCAGGGAACTCCCAAACCGTCACACCATTGGACTCGATGACCTTAAAGGCCTTTTCCAACCAGAACGATGCCATGATTTGTGTTTCCCAACTGAATTATGTTAGTTGCTTACAGCTGAGCCAAGACTTAGAACCTTCCACCAATGACATGCAGAGCAGTGTCAGAGCAGCTGGGAAGAGCAGAGCATACAACACAACTGCTCTGCATTAGCCATACGCTGTGTGGTCACCACATGCAACTCTGTGACAGAAGGAAAACGTAACCAAAGGGTTATGTTCTGCCAGATGTGCTGCTGGAAAGTGGAGTAAAACTTAACCACAGGGTTATGTTCTGCCAGATGTCCTTCTGGAACATGGTTATTAACATGGGGTTAGGTCTCTCATTCTCACACAATTTGAAATCAAAGCCATGTCTTGTAAGTACAAGATAATAGCTACTGTTAATTTGTAATTAACACAGGAATTGGTACAGGCAAGACTTTGGAGGTCTTGGTGGCTAAAAGCCACATACTGAATTCCACTGGCATGACTAAGGGATCTGTTTGATGCTCTGCAGAGTGGAGAAGCAAAAGCAGTGCAGATCTAGGTCTATGAGGCTTTATATCTACCACGGTCACACAGAAAGAGTGAGAGCTGTGCTGCTCTGAGTCACTTCTGAGTCACCAGCTTGCCAGAGCTGCACACCAAGCACACACAGAATCACAGAATGGCAGGGCTTGGAAAAGACCTCTGGAGATGATTTAAGTCCAGCCCCGCTGCCAAAGCACATTCACCCAGAGCAGGTTGCCCATGAGCACGCTGATGTAGGTTTTGAGTATCTCTAGAGAAGACTTCGCAACCTCTCTGGGCAGCCTGGTCCAGTGCTCCATCACTTCAGGGAGCTTGTCTAATTAAAAACAAAATCCCCACATTTCTCATAAGCATGCACATAGAGAGAAGGGAGCAAAACCTTTAGCACAAGTTGGTGTGAGTATTGTGGTATACATGTCCCTGTTGATGTACAGGAGTTCAGGGTTGCCTGTAGTGCCTAGGAGGTTTGCATTTGTTATGGAAGTAGCTTTTAGGGAACATGCTGAGCTGAGCACACCTTTGTTTCAGAGTTTATATGGGTCGGGGTGAACATGCATGTAAAAATCAGATGATCACATTCCATCAGAAGTAAGATACAGTTAATAATACAGGACCAGGTCAGATGTCTGGAACAAAGAACACATCTGTCAGGATTATGTGACTGACTTAGCTAAATAGCTTCTTCTTTGCCTTGTTTTTTTTTTTTTTTTTACAATGTGGCTTTGTTGTTCGCTGATTTCAAGTTTCACCTACTTTAAATTCTGCTAAAGGTCTCCATTTGCACAAAAAATGATAGGATAAAGGAATACTTTTTGCATCCCAGTTAATACTGATTACTATCCTCTCTTCCCTCCCCAACAAAGAAGACAAACTGACCTCCAGAATATAGTGTAAGGTGGTTTGGTGCTGCTGAACTGGAGGAGCAACCATTTCACAGTGAACCTCCTTTGCACGGCAGTCTTTGTCCACAGGTGCCTATGTTGTCATGCAAGCAGGAGGAGCTCCTTTCCTTTACAACAGTCACAAAGGCTCTTGCTATTCCCTTCTGGCAGAGCCTTGCCTCTCACTGCTTCATTCAACAGCAGGCAAGCCAGATTCTTCATTTGCATCTCACATTCCCCAGAGAAACACCAAAGCCACACTAGCATGTAAAGAGACCACAGGTGACAACAGACTTGGTCCAGAAATTAGGTCCTTCCCCAGCAGCTCCCTAAGGCATTTATCCTGCCCTTTCCCTGGAAAGCTTTCATTCTCGAGAATGGAGGCCACTGATGTATTTGGGAGGTGGCCTATGCCTTTCACTCAGCACCCTATACACCTGAAGAAGGGCATCCCCGCCGTCTTAAAAGTACTAGTGAGTCACTAGTGATATCCTTTCGACTCATTGACAACAGTCCTCTTCTTTTTTTTCCCTACTGCCCTCCAGTTTCAGAGTGGACAGTGCTCAGGAGATGATTTGGAGCAGCCTTTTATTAAGTTTCACAAGAAACTCAGCCTACCAAAGGTAAACCCTTCCAGCAGTCCCAGTGGAGAGGCTGTTAATTGCTTTCTGAGTGCTAAATATGGTTGACAAGTATTCAAAAGTAAGCGTGAGGACAGAGTTGCTGATATAAGCTGTGACTGAAGCAACTGAAGACTGCAAGGGAGAAGCAGACCAGGGTCACCCCAGGCTGGCCTGGCACAACACAGTACTTGGGAAGAGGCAGAGTGTTGTACAAGACTGCATTGCAAGGGTCCAGGGATGCTGCTGACATCTCTCACAAGCAGTAGTTTAATTCTCATGGCTCACCTTGGTTTATTTCATACATGTTAATCTGAGGAAAGCATTTACTGGATGAAAATGTAAGCATGGGTGTAAGTCTTCATCACAGATCATCCAAGTGCTACATCAAAATTAAGAGTTCACAAAATGATGTCTTCCTACTTGAGATGTATATTTTCCCAAGACTTAACAAACCAAAGACAGATGAAATGAAAGGTAGTATCCTGGCTTGTATCAGAAATAGGCCAGCATGAGTAGTGAAGTGATTCTCACTCTGTACACCGTGAGGCCATACCTTGAGTACTGGGCTCAGTTTTGGGGCCCTCACTATTAGAAAGATATTTTGGTGCTGGAGCAGGTCCAGAGAAGAACAACAAAGCTGCTGAAGGGTCTGGAGAACACAGATGGTGAGAAGCAGCTGAGGGAACGGAGGTTGTTTAGCCTGGAGAAGAGGAGGCTGAGGGAGGACCTTCCTGTTTTCTACCACTGCCTTAAAGGAGGATGTAGCAAGGTGGGTGCTGGTCTCCTCCCAAGTAACAAGTGATAGGACCAGGGAAGCCTTATATTGGACATTAGGAAACATTTTCTCCTGATTATGAGGCACTGGAACAGGCTGCCCAAGGAAGTGGTGGGGTCACCATCCCTAGAGTTATTTAAAAGATGTGTAGATGTGTTGCTTAGGGACATGGTTTAGTGGTGGATTTGGCAGCGCTAAGTTAATGGTTGGACTCAATGATCTTAAGTTTTTTCCAACCTAAATGATGCTATGATTCTCCTCTACTACAACCCACAGGATTGTTCCTGCCTGTAGAGGAAAAAGGAGTGGCTTGCTAACATCACCAAAGAAAGCATTTGTGGGAATAGAGACAAATGCTGACTGCCCAGCTGCCAATATACTGTCACGCTTACACAATCAGAGGGTGCACTGGGTTGGAAGGCATCCTCAAAGGTCATCTTGTCCAACCCCCACTATCCATCAAGATAAACCTTGCAAGCTTTCATGTCAAGTGAAAGCAGACAGTAAATATTTAATTGGAAACTATGACATCTTTGACAGTAATGATGTCCCTGTGCCCTTCATTGGAGAAAAATAAAGAAGACACTCTCTGTTCATCCTACTTCCACCACAAAACAAAGTATACTATTGCTGTGCCCCTGGTAGGCACCACCATATGGTGGGCGTGACTTTGTAAAGGAACAAGGTCAACAACCTTAAACACCTTGCCAGACAGATCTGGATTCAGGAAAATCATGGCCATGATCTTCAGAAGTGAGACTGTTAAGGCAAGCCTTCAAAGCTTCAACACGTCCACCTACAGATTTCCAGAAGAGCCCTTGCATTCTGTAGAGTTTTTTTGTCACTTGCTGGAGGACTTGGCTGTAGTTCAGAGCAATTGCACTCATTATTGACAGTCAATACACACAGAGGCAGTGCTCAGAGGAGCAACTCCTCTCATCATCCTGACTCTTATAGCCGCATTTCAGTGTTACCCCTTTCCAGCAGAGCTTCATTGCCATCCAGCCTTCACATCCTTCAGCATGTCTCCCTTTCAGCAGTCCTTAGTCATTACATTTTCTAGCCAAGCATTCCCTGTTTGTGGAGAAGGTGTAAGGAGAACATAACTTTTCCACCTTTTACTTTAAGCAAAGAAAGATTTAGGGGTTTCCTCCCATTCCCAGATCAGCTCTGAGCTGCCATGATTTTTTTTCACGTCTCAGTCTTCCTTCTGCTTGACATTTGAGGCATTTTAGCTCAGAGCTCTTGGCCCATGGACCTGGAGAACAGGTGCTGAGCAGTGGATGGTGTTTTGTTTCTTCACAGCACTGGGCTGCAGTCACCGAGGCTCCTCACAGAAGTATTTAAACTAACCTGGCTGCAAGTCAGAAAGCAGCACACAGCCTCTCTTCCTCCTCAAGACTTTCATGGACCCAGGCCCTCAATAAAAGCAATCATTTGTGCTTGCCCTTTGGGACCCTCTGATCTTCTCATTAAAGGCTGGGGCACTCACATGCAGGAATTACTGCTATGGCCCAGAGAATTTACCAGAAGAGAAGGGGGATGTTACTGCCTTACACAGATCCCTGATGCCTGCTGTCCCCACATTGGCCTCACATACGTTTGTCATGCTTTATGTTTAGTACCTCATGACACAGTCTACTGGTTCTGGCTGGGATGGAGTTAACTTTCTGATGTAGTGCTGTGTTGTGAATCTGTGACCAGAATAGTCCTGATAACACAGGGAGGTTTTAGCTATCACTGAGCAGCGCTTGCACAGCATCAAGGTTGTTTCTGTTCTCACGCTGTCCCTGCAGCAGCAGGTTGGAGGTGCACAAGAAGCTGGGAGAGATACAGCCAGCACAGCTGACCTGCAACTGACCCAAGAGATATCCCCAACTGCATGGAATTGTGCCCAGCAATAAATGCCAGAGGGGGCAGCTTCCTAGGGGACTGCAGCTTGGGGACTAGCTGGGCATCTGCTGGCTGACGGCAAATGATTACTTTTTGCATCACTTGTTTGTAGTCTTTTTCCTCTTGCCTCCCCTCTCTTTGCTTATTAAACTGCATTTATCTCTACCCATAGGTTTTCTCACTCTTGCCCTTCAGATTTTCTCTCCCATCCTGCAAGGGGGTGGTGAACAAACAGCTGAGTGAAGCTTGGCTGCCTACTTTGGTAAACCCACAGCATGTAAGACTTTCTCCAGCATCTAATCTGGGATAAAGGCAATTTGCTCCAGCTACCACTGACTTTTTCATTGTGGAGAAGCTATCTAGATTTGGTGGTATAGCTGGATAGCAGGGAGAGCAGTACAGCAGCCACAGAGAGAATACAATACACTGATTTGGTGGAACCCATATGCAAATAGTTGGGAGCAATTCCCTTCCATCTGTTCTTCGCAATACTGCAGACACAGATGTGAGCAGATACACTGATTTGGAAAATGTTAGAGGTGGGAGATGAAGCCAATGTTTTACTAGCTTTCCAGCTACCTACTGCATGCTAGTTGCTAAATGATGGGAAATTGTCTGGCCTCATAGCCACATATCTACCAGGCTAAAAGCCTGTCATGCTTCCAGAAAGTTAGCCCGGTGTGGTCCTTGTGGACTGTGGCTCACCTCAGCAGGCCGGTGAGTGTCCTACTGACTACTGGGAATTTCCAGACCAGATATAAAGCTTGACCTTGCTATATGCCATAAAGAGTACTGAAGCATCAATGACCGTAACATTAGTTATGGTGAGCTGCAAGGGAAAAATATTCGTTCTTCTCTTGTCACCAGGCAGTTGAAGTTGAATTCAGCCATCTAAAAGCTGGCATCCTCGCTCCAGACCTCTATAACTGAAATGGGTCCCACAGACTTCCTTTATCACCAAGAAAGAGAAACTGATGTTTCTAGAGCACATTTTGCCTCAGCCCAAGGCTAACATCTCTGTTTGGCCCACTGACTGATGCTCTCTAATTTCTTCTTGCTGCTGATTGTGGAGGCATCCTTAATACTGTACCACAGATGGATGGCTACTATCTTAGTCACACTAGGACCTGTCATGAGTGGCCTTAAGGCAAAGGCAGTCCTTGAAACCTTTGAAGGATGCTGCATTTCTGTGTAAATCAAAGTCTATGGTATGGTACAACTGAGCTGTCATAACTACCCTCAGGCAAGATTTACCCCAACCCAGTAGTATTTACAGTAAATAATCACAATAGTCACCAATACCTTTGACTCACTGTCAGCTGAGTACAAACGGGCAGTTACCAGAAGAATGGTGACAGGCAGCAATGGGTTCCTTTGGCTTCACTGCCTGCACCACCATGCCCCTGCATCCCACTGCCCTGGGCACCACCAGACAGCTATGAACACCTATTATTTGTTTTGGAGGTAGAGAGTAGGGAATTAAGGCGATTTCTGAGAATGGCTTTGGGATCTTTATTTTGGGAAGTGAATCATTTTATAAGAAAATTAAGAAAGGCACAGGCCTGAGGTGTTTACTAGGCAGGTGCAGATAGCACAGCTGAAGCTGGGGATTTGGACTGCCTCAGGGCTTAGATTTTGTCAGAAGAATAGGAAAATTATCTTCTAAAGAATAATTTTCAACCTCAGCTTTCATTTCAGGAGCTCTGCATTGCCTAAAGCTTTGTTTCCTTCAGCACCCTGCTTGTCATGGGTACTTTTATTAGGAGATCTTGTGAACTCAGAAACAGCCCTTCATTGTAGGTCCAGTTCTTCCTTATGTAAATCTTCGACTGAAACACTGGGAGAAAGAAAATACTACTGCTGAGTCCTATGTTTCTACACATAGCACAGATTCTTCTGTACACCCTTTCTAGACCAGGTATCTTGAGCAGGAGCTTTATTCACAGACAGTTCTGACCACCACAAGTACCTATTATGACATTTGGACAATACAGAAAGTTCACAAATACTTCCATTCACATTTTCAGGTGAGTTGATGTTATTGCAATAATGGGAATGCATTGGGTTAAATGTGCTAGGTACATCTACCTGCATTGGAGAAAGACACAGGAGACTTCCTCTTTGGAAGGAGGTAGATGAGGACTGGGTATGACACAACACTCACTTTCTGGATGACTTTGCAGAGGCAGGCAACTTTCTGCAACTCTGGCAGGTTTTTAGTAGTTTTGTGTTGTTGCACTTACTGTTTATTTAAAATTGATGTATTGATAGATAGGGCAGAGTCTCTCTTAAAATTGATGACTCCTGCTGTGGCCCCTGTGTGCTGCAGAGACTGAAATTGCTGTCTGCAGTCTCCTCTTGACAGCCCACAGGGATGACTCTGTAGACTGGAGATCTGAGCACTGTCACTGCTGTGAGACAAGCTGAAGCTGTAACCCCCATTTACCACTGAGCAATTCAGAAGCTGGACTTTTCTTGACATTTTTTGCCTTCTCTTTTGTAGGCTGAAAGATGTGTGCTCTGCCATCTTAGAAGAGCTGCATGGAGCCTCTCCTATCTATCAGGGACCATTGGCATCATACTTGTTCATTCAAATTGCTTTGCTGTATCTTTCAGTGCACAAAGGAAATACAGCCAAAGATACTACCTATGGGATGAATGCTTTGGGCCATTTCTAGCTTGCTTGTAGGTATCGGTGACTGTTTACAGATAAAATATAAGGGGGGAAAAACATAAATAAATTATATTATCATCTGCCTTTCCCCCCTCATCCCCAGAATGTTTGAGCAGTGCATACTGGTCTTCCCTTTACTGTGATGAACTGAATCACAGGGTACCTCAGGACAGTAAACTGGTTATTTACCAGTAAAATCTGAAAGGCTGTTTGGAATCCACCTAATTTCTAGTATTTCAAGTAGGTTGGTTTTGTTTCCTTGTTCAGAAATGTTCTAACCTAGATGTTCCAAAAACACTGAATGGAGAAACTGTCAGGGCACGAATCAAAGAGAAAAAGACCAGTATTTTATAACCAGCTTCATCGGACCGGTTCAGGAATCGATTCAAACTGCAGAGATGCCAGCAGCTGACAGGTGACTTTGGTGATGGTTTGAAAACCATCCCGAGATTTTAAACACAAGCACCTAGCACTTAGGGTGCGTGATCAAACCCCATCGCCTGCTCTCTGCAGTGCGCACGCTGCAGCCTCCAGCGCTTCGGGAGCGCTCAGGCACATAAATGCAGACACAGGCTTTCAGGATGAACACGGCTCTGGGGCAGGGCTCATGGCGCTGGAAGAACACGAACGCGTTGCCTTCAGCGATGTTTGTCGCTCGCCCTGCCGGTGACGGTGCCCAGGTAGAGCAGGGCATAGCCGGGATGGGCAAAGCACAGGAGGTCTGGGCACAGCAGGGGGCGGCCAAAGCAGGGCAGGGCCGGGCCAGGCCAGGAAGGGCGGGGTAGTGCAGGGGGCCGCAGCCGCCACCTCGGCCCTGCCGCTTCTAGCACTTTCTCCCCATCGACGTAAGGTTGGTTGGGGTTCTCCTGCCGCCAGTAGCGTCCCGCTCCCATGGAAGAAGGGGGTCTCGGGGACCAGGCAGTGCCCCTCGGCCCCCTCACAGCCCAGGCCGAGCTCTCCCCCAAGACCGCGGCTCCCCAGCATCGACTACGCTCCCGCCTCCGCGGACCTTTTGCTCCACCGCGTAACCAACCACCCTCCCGCCCAGGGCTGGCACCGCCGCGCCCCCCGCGCTTTGGTCGTGCCCTGCTCCTCCCTCTCCCCCCGCCGCGGCGCGGAGTGGGCCAGCCCGCCCCTATATAAAATTCGGGTGGGCGGCTCCGCGCTGCAGCGTCGACGGCAGCGGGGTTCGTGCGACTCGTGCCACTTGTGAGTGACATCGTTGTGTCTGGGGCACAGCCTGCCTTCTTCCTAGCTCCCCGCCGTCCTGCAGCCATGGCCTGGCAGCCTATGGAGATCAACCCCGAGGTGCGTGAGGGGCAGCGGCGATGGGGCTGGGGGCCGCAGGATGGGGCTGGTGCAGCGGGATGGGGCTGGGACCGAATGATGGGGCACTGTCTCTCCCCGGCACACTCACCCCTCTTTCCCCGCTTTGTTTTCCAGATGCTGAATAAAGTGAGTCGCCGCCGCGGGTGGGTGGGTGCCGCCCGTTCTCGTTTCATCCCTCGCAGCATCCTCGGCAGCGCTGGCTGCAGCGGAGAGGAGCGAGCGGTACCGCTGCGCGGGGCGCGGCCGCACCTGCGGAGCGCCGTTAGGGCCGCGCCTTCTCCCGGGGCGTCCCCACGGACGGGCAGCGACGGCAGTGGCGGCCGGAAGATGGCGCCGCGGCGCCGTGCGTTGTGCTGTGTCACTGGGGCGCGGCGGGGAGCGCGGGCGGCCCGCGCCGTCAGAGGCAGCGAGGGACGGGGAGGGGACACGGGGATAGGGCGGCCCCGCCACCCGCTCACTGTGCCCCGTGCAGGTGCTGACCCGCCTGGGGGTAGGTCCCGGCTGGCGCTTCGTGGACGTGCTGGGCTTCGAGGAGGATGCGCTGAGCGCCGTCCCCACCCCGGCCTGCGCGGTGCTCCTGCTCTTCCCCCTCACGGAGCAGGTAGGTATGGGTATGGATGCGCACAGGGGGCGGCTGTTGTGTCCCCCTGGGGCGCTGTCTATCATAGGCCCCTACTGGGCTGCGGCGGTGGCAAAAGCTGGAGAGGGGCTGGGTAGAGGCACCGGGCCTGTCGCGGTCCCAGCGCTGTGTGCGATGGTTCGCCCCGTGTGGGGTTCTGCTACCTGAACTAGGCCGTGGCTGGCCCGAGTGCCTCTGGAGTGAAAACAGGCTGTTGTCAGCAGCAACGCCTGTACTCGCTGGCTGGCAGCAGGTAGCGCTGGCTGCTGTAAGGAGTGTGCCTGTGGCATCTCTCCAACCATCCGTTGGGAGAGGGCTTGGCTTGCACTCGTAGGTAGGTGGCACATGCTGGTTGCTTGGCCTTAGTCTCCAAATAGTCTAAAACGAACACAGCAGTGAAACAAGGCAACAATTCCAATACTCCTCTTGCACTTTGCTGTATATCAGGCTGAGGAAAACACATCAGCAGTCTGGGGTGTGCAGAGTGGCAGTTCTGTTGCCATGCTGAATCATTGTCTGCAGAGGCCTAAATTACTTCTGTGTGCTTAATGCATTTAGTCCCATTGATGCTGAGGAAGTAGATGAGGAGATAGACTTTGAAATAGTCTATTTAACAAGTTCTTTAAAGGAAGGATTATAGCCTTTCAATAGGGGTGGTTTTACACTTGTCTGTACATTGTTCTGATGAGGAGGGGTTTATGGAGTAACCTAAAGGTACAAAGGAAACCTATTGTAGAGACATGCTGAGTAGTGTCATTAAATGGACCGAAACAATTGAGAGAGAATACAAAAGAGACTCTCCATTATATGATTTCCCACCCCAAGCTATTTCCAGTGTATGGAACAGATGGAGAGGCTAAGAACGATGCCTTTGGATATAACTGAGTCATGTAGGTAGTGCATTAAGACTTGGCCTGCATCCAGTATACACATACCATGCTTTATTGGGCCTATACCAGAAGGATGAGTTCCTGGGTAAATCTTTGTCCAGTCTTGGTGTTGATTCTCCTGCACAACTCTCTTTGTCTAATAGTTTGCACAACAAAAAGCTATTGCTGTGATGAAATGCTTAAAACAGTTAACATGTTTACAGCATGAGAACTTCAGGAAGCAACAGACTGAGAAAATAAAGGATCAAGAAATCAGTTCCAAAGTGTATTTCCTGAAGCAGACAGTCAGTAACTCCTGTGGGACTATTGGTCTGATACATGCTGTTGCTAACAATAAGGACAAACTGAAGCTTGGTGAGTATGAATGTTCTGAAGTTCCTGTCAATTTTTTTTGACAGAATGAGTGGGTATGGGCTGTTGGAGACACCAGGGGCTTTCATACAAGCCAAGTTAAGGCATGATGCACTGCTTCGGTTGGTAAGTGGGCCTTTCAGCTCTTGGAGAAGGCCATGTGATCTCACCTCCTGCCTCAATCACAGAGCAGAATGTATTTTGATTTCCTGTCTGGTACCTGCAGAGATGCCACCTTGCTGAGCAATGCAAGAGGAGGGGCCAAAGTCTAATTAAGAAGTACGTTCAGCAGTAGCTATTGCCACTGATGAACTGAAGTGATAAAATTCATGCCACTTGTATCTACTGTAAACAGTCCTTGCTCATGGTAGTCTGTAAATCACTCTAGAACATGTTTTCTTTTTGCTTAGAAAATAGCGTAGGCTGGTAAGTGCCTGTAAGCAGACTTTGCCTGCAGAGGCAATAGCTTTGATGGTTCCCTTCCTGTAGATAAGAATATAAAACTGGCTGAGGGAACTGGTGCCTAGAAACACCTCAGAAATAGGATTCAGGTTTTTGTTAGAGTGTTACTGAACGTGGGAAATTGTTATTCAAGGACTGGAGATCTGCAAAATATAACTTAGTTTCATTGTTCCAAGATAACTTGAACTCTTTGTAGATGGAGAAATCCCATGCCGCCCAAAGGAAAACACACACAGAAGGCTAAATAAGAGCAGCTTTACTTTGAAAAATATTTGCTGAAGCAGCACGGTCTCCAGGAGTGAAATGAATGTGGCACATATAGGAGACCAGAACTCAGCCTGGCTTTGCACTACTGATTTATGTACTGGAAAACGAAAGGAAACCTGTGGTGAAGAAGTTGAGTTCATGTGAAAGCAGTGAGACAACTGAGTTTCATCATTCTGTTCTGTTAGCTGATACTTAAGGTGGCAACTGTAAGAACACTTCGATTAATTTCTTCAAAACAGGACTTGCCAAATCTGCAAGGGCAGTGCGTTTGGAGGGGGAAATCAGAAAAGCAAATCTCATTTGAGCGTGAGTTGCAAGCCAAGCATCCAGAGCACCCTGAAGCACTTGTTTGTGTAGACTGTTAATAGCTTCTGGATGAACAACTTGAACTGGCAGTTGCAATAAATTTATGCTTGAGAGGGTTGGAGGCTGAATGCAGTGACTTAGTGTGGCAAGCATTGATTACCATGGGGCTGCAGCTGAACTGTGACTAATGCTTTACCTGTACTGAATAAAATCTTTGATCATCTTGTGCAGATGAGGGGTCTGCCCTGAAGAAGTTTCTTGATGAAACAGCTGATCTGTCTCCTGAAGAGAGGGCTAAGCATTTTGCAAATAACAAGGTATATGAACTACACAAACTGCTGACAGCTTTTGGCACTTGAGGATGTAGTAACCTGTGTCTGCTGTAACCTGTGTCTGCTTTCTCTTAAGGCTATACAGGATGTCCACAATTCGGTTGCACAAGAAGGACAGTGTCGGGTAAGACACAAATGCGTGGTATCTTGGGAGAAGAGGTTAATGAAAGTGGTAGGGAAATGCAATCTTGTCTGACACAGAGCTGCTATAGGTCATGAGAGAAGAGAAATGAATGTCTTGTGGGTGAATGCTTGTCCAGGGTTCATTACTCAAGTGTGGAATGAAAATTCAGATTTAGATCCAGTCTGAAAATGTGATTGTGCATCTGGATTTCTGGTTGTTGAGCTTGTAGAGGTCTTGAAGAGAAGTTGAAGTTCTCAGTCTTTTGTGCCTGCTTTAACATCTGTCCTGTAGTCACAAGTAGGATTACCGGTAGGGTGCTTTAAATCTAACAGATTTATCTGATGGTCTCTCCTAAGGTTGATGACAACAGTGTGAACTTCCACTTCATCCTGTTTGTCAATGTGGATGGACACCTGTATGAATTGGGTAAGGTCCCGAGAACTCTGCAGTTGGACTGAGCCTATGCACATTAGCACTGGGGGCTTAGGTTCTATGCTTGGTGCTGGTTAACCTGTTTGCTGAGGCTCTCAAAGCCAACACTTAGTTTGTACGTTCACTGGGAGATTTTAACTGAAGGTAGGTGGCACTGAAGGCCCAGGCCTTCTTATAAAGCATGTTGTCATCTGAAGGCTGAGAATACTTAGTCCTTCTCACTCAAGCTATGTATGGACAATACTTAGCCTCTGACCTCCCAAGTACCTTCATGTGTGTACTTGTTTCTTGAGCCCACATTGAGTGATGGGACTTTCTTCCACAGATGGGCGTATGCCTTTTCCAGTAAACCATGGCACAAGCTCTGATGACTTGCTATTGAAGGTAAGACTTCTCCATTGCTGCTGGTTTCCCCAAACCCAGGGCTTATAAAAGGGTGAGAGGCATGCATTCAGTATGTGGTGGCTTTTCTATGTGCTGGTCAAGTAGGTGCTTACACCATGATAACAAGTTAACCACAGACCTAGATACCTGTTCAGTGTATTTACCAGCTGGCGCTACCAGACCTTGTGGCTCCTCAGAGAGGAGTTGGAAAGACTTGATCTCTACAGCAAGTGTGCTCTGGTAGTCTAAAGAATTTGTTTGTTTTTCTTTCAAGGATTCTGCTAAGATCTGCAGACAATTCACAGAACGTGAGAAAGGAGAAGTTCGTTTTTCTGCTGTGGCTTTTTGCAAGTCTGCCTGAGACACTCTGAATTGATGCAAGGAAAGCAGTCTAATAGCACACCAGTAAATGCAGTTTAAACTCCAGTGCTTCAGTACTTGTTAAACACAGCTGTTCTGGTAACTTAAATTGTTTCCACCTTTTGCTGTACACAGGAGCAACATCAGCTGAGCTTGTGCTAAATAATGAGCTCAAGTTTTAAGGTGAACAGTTTGGACACATCAGAGGTCTTTAGACTTTTTTTTCACATGTTAAGTAGGAAATACTTAACAGGGCTTCTTTAATCTGTGTCATGTTAATTGAGCTGTAGGTTGATATTTCCTTGTCCTTACTGAGAATAAAAACTTCTGCTGGAAGACTAAATGGACTCAAGTGGTAAATGTACCTTCCACCAAAAAGTTTCATGGCATCCTCTAGAGCCTGTTTTCAAAGGACCCTCAAAGCTCTGAGTGTAAAGTTAATGTCACGCTCAGGTTAGCAGGACTCTGGCATCTCGAAGGCCTCCCAATGATGGAGACCTACACCACTGTCTGCACAGCTCAGTCCCATGCTGCACTGATAAAAGCTTTTCCTAATGCCACCTTGCGCACGCTTGTAGAGGGGTAAGGTGTGGTTAACATAGGTCAACTTAGGGTTTTCTGCTCTTAAGCAGAGGCTATTTGTATTGATACTGCAAGCAACAGGATATCCCCTGAACTGGTTGGTGGTGTGTCTTTCCTTACAGATGGGATTAGAACAGGCTCTTTCCTACCTCTAGTTAAAACAAGGCTGCTCGCTAATGGTGTATGCAGTCTTTGGCTAGCCAGTGTGCCTTTGCTAATTTGGTTGTTAGGGACGTCTCAAAAGAAGCCCCTGCAAGTCCCTTCTGAAATTACACAAAAACTATAGGAGATACTACACTACTTGTGTTCTTAGTAGCAGGGTGAATTTTGAGGTTCAAGGGGAAGAAATATATTGCATATTATTTAGCCTCAGTTGTGACCTGTGGAAATGTCTGAGTAGCTCCTGTTTACCTGCATCTCCTTGCTCCTTACTTGCAGCTTAGAGGTAGCTGTGAGAAGGGATTAAGCACCCTTAAATTTGGGGTTTCTCATGCATTGTGTCTCACTCTGCCTGCCAGCCATGTTGTGTGGTGCCAGGTAGCTTTGGTCCTTAGGTGGTGGCTGTATGCTGCAAACTGTTGCTGGCTTCCAGGCTTTTACTGAAGAATAATTCAAAATAGAAGCTCTAATTAAAGCCATACCTCCTCTGAAGGTGTTTGGTGTTGAGCTTTGTTACTACTCAATGACCTGATGGCTGAAGGGGTTGTAACACATTTTAATTCAAATCCTGAGTATTAGCTAAAGCTTAGGGTACTTCAGTTCTGAGCATCAGTCTCTTACTTTCTGGTAGCAGGATAATGAAGGCTACATCTGTCACAACAGCATCTTGCTCTGCCTGTTACCGGATGTTGTCACAGGGTGGAGAGAGACCTCCTGGGGCATCTCCACTGCAGCCTTCTGCTCCAGCGCAGGCTCGGAGTCACGCCTGCAGCTCAGGCTGCTTAGCAACAAAGCCTGCAGGAGCGGAAGCGCATGTGGCGTGAGCACCGGAGGATGGGGAGACCAATCAAAATCAGATCTGGTGGGAGAAGGCAGCGTAAGTGGGAGCAGAGCCCAGGCACCTGTGTGCCTTGCCTGAGGCAGCATCCCTTAATTGTGCAGAATCACAGAATTTTAGAGGTTGGAAGGGACCTCCAGAGATCAAGTCTAAATCCCCTGCCAGGGCAGGATCCCCTAGGGTAGTTTGCACAGGAAGGCATTTAGGCAGGGTACCCTGTTCCTTCCTCTAACACCCTTGGCAAGGGTACCTGCTCTAACTGATCAGTTAATGCTGAAGCAACCTGAAAGTGCTCCTGAGACACTGCTGTATTTAACACTGAATGCAGCAGTCAAGCGTTTCTGGCTTTGTTTCTTTTTGCTTTTTTCACCCCTAATCTAGCACTATAAATATCTACTGCTATGGAAATTTTAGTGTTTCAGTAACTTTTTTCACTATCTTGTTAGTGGATTCTTGATCCAGATGCTTGAGCAGACAACATTTGAATACTTTCTACATGGAAAGCCAGACCAACTTTTTTTTTTTTTTTTTTNNAGTGAAAACCCGGCCCCACTTTTTTTTTTTTTTTTTTTTTCCCCCACCTTCTAGTGCCAGGTACAGCTTCAAAAAGTGGAAATAGAGAAAAACTCAGGAAGTAATGTTACCTATCTGCCCCTGTGTAATGCCATCAGCAAGGCTGTCTTGCCCTGTTGGAACTGCCACAGGGCCTTGCAGAGAGCTGGGCTTTACTTTCAAACAGCCTGGGTAGATTGAGGAAGATGAGTTGCTGGGGATGGCAAAGATCAGGAGTTGGGATAGAGTTGCTTTGGATGAAGGAAGTCTCAAACAGTGGGTGGTGCTAACAGTGCAGTAATCAGATGTGTTAACTGCATTCAGAAGAAAAGTCATGAGGTGTGTAAGTGCCAAGTCAAAACCATATAGTAAGAAGCCAGAAACAGCAAGGGTGGAAGATGGTTTAGAACCCTAATTGTAAATCCACGCGTGTCTAATCAGAAGTGCCTGTTAACACAAGGTTTTCCAGCTAGCAGGCACTTTGGTCTTTGCCTGTTGTTTCACGTTTTAGCAGGAATGTTTGGAGTTGAAGTTGTGACTTGGAGAGGGACCTGGGGTTTTTCGTTGATAGGTCACAGAACATGAGTCAGCAGCGTGCCCAAGGTGGCCAAGAAAGCCAATGGCATCCTGGTTTGTATTAGAAACACTGTGGCCAGCAAGAACAGGGAGGTGATCATCCCCTGTACTCTGCCCTGGTGAGGCCATACCTCGAGTACTGTGCTCAGTTCTGAGTGCTTTGCTATAGGAAGGATGTTGAGGTCCTGGAATGTGCCCAGAGAAGGGCAATGAGGCTGGCAAAGGGCCTGGAGCACAGGACCTATGTATGAGAAGTCTCTGAGGGAGCTGGGGGTGTTCAGTCTGGAGAAGAGGAGGCTGAGGGGAGACCTCATTGCTCTCTACAGCTCCCTGAAAGGAGGTCGTAGCCAGGTAGGGGCAGCCTCTTCTTGGTGACAAGTGACAGGGCTAGAGGAAATGGTTACAAGCCGAGCTAGGGGAGGTTTAACTGGATATTAGTAATTTTTTTTTCTTCACAGGGAGGGTTTTCAAACCTTGGAATGGTCTGCCCAGGACAGTGGTGGAGTCACCATCCCCAGAGGTGTTCAAACAGTGTGTGGACCTGGCACTTAGGAACATGGTTTAGTGCTGACCCTTTAGTGCTGTGTTGAGGGTTGGACTGGATGACCTTTGAGATCTCTTCCAGACAGATATATATATTCTTTTTCTATTCTATTCTGTTACCAAGCTGTGTAGATGCCTGTAGGCTGTTTTAGAGTGCTACCTGTCAAAACACATGATTTTCATGAAAAGATGTTTTCTGATAATTCAATAGGATGTGACCCATAGAAAATACCTTAGGTGAAACTCATTTTGTTTCTTATCTCTCCTTGTTTTCTCCCCTTTGTCTTTTTTATCTTAAATTTGTAGTTGCATAAGGAACTGTTACCTTTCCTTGATGTCCTGTGCATCCTCCTTAATTAAATTAGCTTCTTTGAGCCTCTCCATTTCTCACCTAAACCCTTCACTGTTTTTTCCTGAATTTACCCCTGAATCCTCACTGTGACAAGTACCAAGAAGAGCAGGAGTTCATGGAGCCTACTTTGTGTTTTACATCTGCTCTGAAAGATAACCTGGGACTGGCTTTTGCCAACCTCTGTTCTTCCTGATGTGTAAGGACTCTGCTGAGCAAATTGCCTAACTTGAATGAAGAGCTTCCTACCATTTATTTGTGCGGCCTTCCAGAGGTGGACATTTATCAGTTAAGATACAGAAATAGCCCTGGAAATATTTAAGAGCTATGTAAGAATCTCAGGTGGGATTTCAAGTTTTGCTTTAGATCTGCAAATTGCTAATCATAGAATTATAGAATCATAGAATGGTTTGGGTTGGAAGGGACCTCCAAAGTTCATCCAGTCCAATCCTCCTGCAGTCAGCAGGGACATCCTTAACTAGATCAGGTTGCCCAGAGTCCTGTTGAGCCTCACCTTGAATATCTCAACCACCTCCCTGGGCAATCTGTTCCAGTGTTCCACCACCCTCGTGGTAAAGAACTTGTTCCTAACATCCAATCTAAATCTGCTCTTCTCTGGTTTGAAACTGTTGCTCCTCACCTTATCACTCCAGGCCTTTGTAAACAGTCTCCCCATCTTTCTTGTAGCCCACTTCAGGTACTGAAAGACTGCTATTAGGCCTCCCCAGAGCCTCCTCTAGACTGAACAACCTCAGCTCCCTCAGCCTGTCCTCATAGAAGTTATGTATCTTTAGGGTAATCTATCCAGGGCTGACTGTTCACCATCTTACTGTTTCCTTAGCAGTTTTCTTCTCTGCTGCTGAGAGCTGTAGTTGACCTATTTCTGTAGATGGCAGCATTGGGAAACTTTCAGCAGCAAGACCTCAGTCAAAAGTTGGGTATGATGTAAGGTCCAAAGCCTCTTGCACACTTCAATAGCTTTCACTTTAGATCCATAGCTTATTTGCAGCTGATACAGCACCACACCACCTCTTTGGCCTCTGCCACTGTACAACATTGGCACTGTTATTTGCATGCTAAATAGGATTTTTCTTGGGGGAAATAAATAAGGAGTGGGAATAACTCCAGCAGCAGCAAGGTTTTGTTGCACACACCGATTTATCAAACTATAGATATTTCTGATGGAGGAGTAGTTACCTGAAGAAGTGAGCTAGGCATACTAATGTCCTCTGCCTTTGATGCGAAGGAGCCCTAGGGACCAGTCCCACCAGCCTGTGTTTGGAGAAAATAAATGACTGGCAGTAAACCTCATAGTTACAGGATCCCTCTCCTGGTGCTGCTGACCGCCAGGAAGAGGCTGATGACAGGACTCAGCTCAATGAGACTGAACCAAAGGGAAGCAAGCAAGAACTGGGGGAAAATGCAGCCAGGAGCTGAGTAACAACATTAAAATCCCTTTACGACCAAAGGGATTAAAATATCACTTGTATTTTGTCACTTTTAAGTTCTTGCAGAGGGTGATACTAAGTTGCAGGGAGTGGCTGATACTCTAAATGCTCCACACCCAAGAGATGTCAATGAGAGGGTGGGGCTAGGGGAAACCTCACAGAGCTCCACACAGCGAGGTGGCTTGGCACCTGGCTGGAGCCACCAGGTCTGCAGGAGCTGGGAGGTGATGAGTTGCTTCCTGAGTTGCAGCCCTGCTCGACAGACCCAGGGGGGTTAACAGCAGGTGCCAGACTGACTATAAGGCCATGTGTTGTGCGCTCACTTTGTGAGTAAGGCCAACTGCATATATTATGCTGGGACTTATTCTGGGAAGAGCAAACCCAACAGATGGAAGGAAATTATCCATCTCTACTTGACACTGATGAGGCTGCACCTAGACTAGCATGTTCAGTTATGGATCCTGTGCCCCACC
>VWYK01019611.1:0-14554 GCA_013399775.1 Semnornis frantzii | reverse complement strand
GTTATGTTTCCCCTTTTCCAGTGAGTGGGGACTTCAACAGACTGCCATGACTTTTGGCATACAATAGAAAGGGGTTTGGCAACCTCATCCTCCAGTTCTCTCAGTAGCTGTGGGTGTATCCCATCAGGTCCCATGGACCTGAACACTTGCAGGGTCTTCAGGTGGNAACACTTGCAGGTTCTTCAGGTGGTCATGAACCTGATCTTCACTTACGATGGGCAGTTCTTCCTTCCAGTCCCTGTTGTTATCTTCCATGACTCCAGGAGTGTGACTGGAGACCTCTGCAGAGAAGACTGAGGTAAAAAAGTCTTAGAGAACCTCAGCCTTTTCCATGGCACTTGTGACCGTTTCGCCAGTTTCCTTTCTGAGGGGGCCCACACCTTCCCTAATCTTCTTTTTACAACTAATGTATCTGTAGAAATTCTTGGTGTTCCCTTTGACCTCCCTGGCTCAATTCAATTCAAACTGTGCCTCAGTTTTCCTAACCAGAGCTCTAGCTGCTTGGGCAGCTTCCTTATATACCCCCCATTCTAGCTGTCCTTTCTTCCAGTCCTTGTAGAGTTTTTTGTGTGTGACAGCATGCCCAGGAGCTCCTTGCTCAGCCAGGCAGGCCGCCTAGCATTCTTCCCTGCTTTCCTCTTTGTTGGTATACATTACTCCTGGGGACAGCGGACATGATCCTTGAATAGTGACCAGCTGTCCTGTGCCCCTCTTCCCTCCAGGGTTTCATTCCATGATACTTTGGCCAACAACTCCCTGAATCAAAGTCTGCACACCTAAAGTCTAGGGTCTTAAACTTAGAATACAGCCTCCTGGTTGCCCTAAGGATCTTAAATTCAACTGCTTCATGGTCACTGCACCCAAGGCTGTCCCTGAGCCTCACACCAGTCACCAGCCCTTCCCAGCTGGTGAGAACAAGGTCCAGTACACCACCTTTTCTTGGTGGCTCCTCTACCATTTGCAGGAGGAAGTTGCCATCTATGCAATCCAGGAACATTCTGGATTGCTGGTGCCTTGCTGTGTTGTCCCTCTAGCAGATGTCAGGGCAGTTGAAATTCTCCATGAGGACCAGGGCTTGTGACCAGGAAGCTGCTTCTATTTGCCTGTGAAGGGCCTCATTTGCTTGGTTTTGATGGTCAGGTGGCCTGTAGCAGACCCCTACAGTAACATCACCCTCCCCTGTCTTCCCTTTGATTTTAACCTATACACTCTCCACCAGCTCAGCATCCTTCCCCAGGTGATGCTCCACTGATTCTATTTGGTCACAGATATAGAAGGGCAATGTCTCCTCCTCTCCTTGCCTGGTTATCCTTCCTAAATAGCTTGTACCCATCTATCCCTACATTTCAGTCATGAGAATCATTTCACCAAATATGAGTAATAGCCACTAAGTCATGGCATTCCAGCAGCACAGAGGCCCTTAATTCATCCTGTTTGTTGCCCAAGCTCCATGCATTTGCATAGAGACACTTCAGCCCAGCTCCTCTTATGCCAATTCTTGATTTCCTCAGATGCTCCTGGTGCATCATCCCTGGTTTACCTCAGGGCAGCAAGTCGAGGGCCCCCATTAACTCCCCATCTCTCTGCCTCTGGTGAGCTGCCCCCTTGTCACCAGCCAACAGGAGACTATTAACCCCACCCCCCTTCAAATCTAGTTTAAAGCCCTATCAATGAGCCCTGTCAATTTGTGTCTTGGGATCTTTTTCCCTCTCTGGGACAAGCGCATCCCAGGAGTTGTTTGCAGGTATGGTGCCTTGTAAATGGGGCCTTGATTGTAGAATCCACACCCCTGTTGATGACAGGAGCGCTGGAGCAATGAACAGAGCTGTTGGTTTTCCCTAAATGTCCATCTCTGATGTTAGAGGGATAGAAGGGAACACAACTTGAGCTCTTGATCGCTTTAGCAGCTGCCCTGAGGTCCTGAAGTCTCTTTTAACTGATTGCAAGTCTCTCATTGTTGCATCCTCACTATTTGCTTGAACAACCAGAAGCGGGTAGTAGGGTGAAGAAGTTGGGAATTTTACCTACAATGTCCCTTACCTGGGCACCAGGGAAGCAGCAGATCTCTCCATGAAATGAGTTATATACAGAAGTTTTGTTTATTTATTAGAAGTGGTATGTAAGAGTGAAATACAGCCAGTGTTTCAGCAAGTAGTTCTGGTTGGTACCAGCCCCTTGCCTCCATAACTTCTCAGATTTTTTTCTCCCCACCAACATTCACTAAATGTCATAATAAAACTTTGAATGAGTTTGAAACTATCAACATGATTTTTTCCCTTTTACAGTGGGACCGCTGTTGAGCAACTATGTAAAGCAAACAAATTTCTAGGTAAACCCCCAAATGTTACCTCAGGTATTTGCCCAATACAATTTTTGAGAACTACTGCCTTAAACTTAAGTGACTAAATTTTACATCTCACCTGTCAGGAAAGCATCACAGAACAACCTGCTTGGCTATGTTCCTTCAACACACATGTACACACACATGCACATCCACCTGTAAGTGAAGAAATGTTCCACTACCCTCATAATAAAGAACTTGTTCCTAACATCCCATCTGAATCTACTCTTCTCTAGTTTGAAGCCATTGTCCCCATCACTACAGGCCTTTGCAAACAGTCTCTCCCCATCTTTCTTGTAGGTCCCCTTGAGATACTGAGAGGTGGAGTCAGGGAGACCTAATAATGGCATCAGCATGAATGTGACAGCAGAACACCAAATAATCCCAACTTCGTAACCATTTCATTTTTTTAGGAACCTATGGCTCATCTATCCTTATTATATACAGCATTATCCCCAACGAGACTCTGAAAAACCTACCACTGATATTGAGGATAGGCTGCCCATTCTTCGAAGAGCCATAAGCATTTTCTGAATGATTACACAGCAGTATTTGCATACAGGAGGGATACAATTAACATGACACAAAATAGCACCCAGATTTTCAGGCTGGATATGGAACTTGAGATGGCAGTTCAGCAGTTTATTCAATCAATTGCCTAACTTGTGTTCAGCAACTGACTTGTGAAAATAATGAATTTTTTAAAAAGTATATATTGGAATTTAATATTCCTTCACATTCTAGGAATCCATACTTGTTCTCCAAAATTTTGTGCAGTCGTTCTGAACACAAAAACAACCCAAGGTAGCTATTCTGAAACAAAGAAATTTCATTAGAAGCCTTTAGATTTTATTTCTTTAGGGGTGGAGGGATTCTTATAAAGTAACAATGAAAATGGCAGGCATAGACAAAGACTAAACAGAGCTGGCGAGGCAGGTAAGACCATATCATGGTCAGAACACACCACCTGACATGCTAAAACAGATACACATCAAGGTGAGAGTACACACAAGAACTGGGAGGGTTTTGAAGCTCTTTTAATTATGCAGGCAGCTGCAAATATGTAGCTGTTAGCGTTACTGATTGAGAAAAAGGATTCGTTTCTTTCAAGTAGCAGCTAAACAACCTTTGACCACTGTAAGACCTGACAACTTTAATTAGTTTTAGCTTAAAATGGAACCAAACTTAGCTTTGGCATACCTCCAAATAATTTTACCCCAGACTGCTCTCTGTTGCTAGCGGAGCATTGCAGTATAATTACTTCAATCTCTTCATAGGCGTGTTCCATTTGCTAGCTTTCCAAGAAAATTTACAGCCTTAACATACAGCAGAAAAATAACAACAGAAAAATATTATTTATCACATTAAGGAAACAAATCCCTCACTGTCCCAGAAAGAGAGCTTTTCCTTTTTGAAAGTTCATGTTGAAAGACTGTTGAAAGACAGCGGACAATGCAGCTCCACGCACTGCATGAGCACTGAAGTTGCTAGACCTGTTTGTAAGGGTGGGTTGTTTTTTTATATCAGGTTTAGTTTGTATCATTCTAGACAAGAAAATGACCATCTGGCACAAATTCCAGACATATTAGCCACCGTAACTACTTCCAGATTAAACAAAGTTATCACATTGCCATAAAACTCTAACCCCACTTGAAGATCCTGCCAGTTTGATTTGGACACTTCATCCGCATGCTCAATGAAGACAGAAAATAGCCAGACGACCTGTTTTAGCATCAAGCCAAAATTACCAGAGAGGGCAGGGAGGGTGACCCTTCAGCAGAATATTCTTTCCCAGCTGTCCTAATCCACGCTCCTGCTTCCCACACTTTTCTGCTAAATTGCACGAGATGGGCCGTCTGCCTCACAGAATGAGTTATGAGATTAATACTGGAGCTCGCAACAGCACACATAGCTGTATGCAATTCTATTGTGTACATAGGTGCCCTCGAGATTGACTTGGTCCTTGTATTACTTTGCCTTCTGGTAGAGCATTGAACAACAAACAGAAGTTTATCATTGTTTCACTCTTTGCATAAGGTATAGACAGAAAGATGTATACACACAGGAGTGTTTTCTTCACAGAAGAAACTCTCTGGTTTCATCAAGTGAGGACTTACAAAATAGTTTCATAGAAAACAGGTTAATCTGACTCTTTGGATGCAAGGCAGTTGTCCTTCATTTCTGCATAAAGCCTCACAACTTTGGCCTGGTCCCTCTGAAAACTGCACCCAGCACAGCTGAGCATTTACTCTTACGGCAGAAACTCACGGTATGTCCACACAGGAGAACTGTCAACTGTGATCTTCATCCAAGAAGAGAAAATATTATGGATTCTCCATTACATTTCAGAGTGCAATTTTCATCAACTTAATTAAAATAAGAGAGGACAGCAGAAGTAATAAAAAAAAAAAGTCTTTTAATTACATTTCTCCAGTTTGGGGATTTGTCCTCAAGCTAGACACCCAGACTGCCTCAGCCTTTACCAAAAATATGAAAAAAATTCAGTTGTACTAAGTTTTCCTGACCAAGCAGAAAAGCACCAAATATTAAAAAAATTACTACTTTCAACGGGTGCATTTCTATCAAAAACTAACTTGCAAGAACATGGGAAACAGACCACATTTATTCTAAGAAGGCAAAACAAAGACTGATAAAGGAAGTGAGTATCTTTCCAAACACTACGTCCACAGTGTGTTTTTTTTCCATGTACCTCCTATGCACCAGGTCCGCATTTTCTCCTCCACATTCACCACCACAAAGCTCCAAAGCCCAACCCCTTAAACATCACTACGGAGTACTTGCAAAGGCTTTAATTAAATGCTGTTGATACCAACTCTTTATAAGCTAACAGCGTGGCAACCTCACACAGGCTCTGAGTTCAGCAAAAGAAAGGCAGCCCTAGGGACGCTGTAATGCCTAACGACACCGTGCTCTCCCGGGGCACCCAGGTACCAGGCTAACAAGCCACCAAGTTATTCATTGGCAAGGAAGCTGGGTGTAACACAAGAAGAATAGCAGGGGAATTTGCTCAAGTTGCCCAGGCGACACCAAAGCAACACGAGGAAAAATTCCCGGTTGCCCAGCGGCAGGGAAAGCCCTGGGGCGAGCTCCCAGGCACCTCAGGCCACGCACAGGGCCGGGCTTGCAGCACACTCTAGCGACCTAAAGTCTCCTCAAGAACGACTAAAATTCAGGGCTAGGCTCACCTTAAAAACACAACCAACTAAACAGCAGGGATTTGAATTCTATCTCTATTTATAAGACATTTGATGCTTGTTAGGAGTCAGAATAGACCAGCATTGGCCTGGGATCACTGACCTTTTGCTCTTAGCATAGCATGAAGGTAACTGTAGTCATTATACAGCTGGACATGTCTTTGGATCAGCTTTAAACATCCATAGTTTATCTCATTCACAAGCTATAGCTTTCTACTTTGTCTCACCAGCTGAAAATCGATGTGCAGCAGACAGCTCTGGCAGCACTGCACCATGATACTCCCTCCATAAAGCCTCCTGATTCAAGAGATCTTTGTACATGATAGCAGCATCTTGCACAGTTTCTGTGTTGCAAGCAGTCTGCACTGTAAACCATAACTTCAAGTCAGCAGTTTTACAGGTGGTTTAGCTTCATAAATGGGAGACCAGTTACTGTAACAAACCGTTTGCAGTACCAAGAACAGCTAAAATTACTGCCTGTTTCCCTCACTCCTACTCCATATAAGCATTTCACAAATACCTTGCACATACTAGTAACAAAATCTTTTTATATACTATAAGCTATAAGCCAAAAGATTTCACTAAGATTGCAGAGATGAAAGACCTTTCACCCAATGTTCACATTCTCATGCACTTGCTCAAGAGTCTTGAGCTTAGTTTCCAAGGGAAAACCTGAAGCACACATGATCCCTGTCATTTGAAGTGTTAATGATGTTTTTTTCTGTTGAGAAGCTTCCAAATTTCTGTCAAGTTCCCTCAACCCACAACACCCTAGTCAAGTGACCCTCTCCCCACTCCCATTCACATCTTCAGCACATATAAACACATTCCTTTGTCTTGTCATCAGTGAGAAGTGTCCATTTCAGTAAGTTTGGGGGACACACAAATCAGACTGCACAATTTGTAGACACTGTCTCAATATGAGTTGGGTTTATGGAGGTACAGGATTCAAGTCCATCAAATCACTAAATTTCTTCTTGAGGCCCCCACCTGTATTTGAGTGCCAACTTCCTTCTACCATGAATTCACAGCACTTGAGGTTTATTTTTCCCCTCTCTTCCCCATTTTCATCACTGTTTCATCTTCCCTTCTCATTTAATTTTTTCTAATTTTATTATTTAAGAAACTTTTCCCTCAATTGCTCTGCCATGTCTACAGTTGTTCTTTTTACTGCAAGCATCATTTATTAATCAATTTAAAGCCATGTCCACAGGCATGCATACATCACATGTGCATTTTCTGATACTCTTCCCAGAACGAGCCTGCAGAGCACCTACCATTACACTGAGCCATGTGGAATTGCATTTGGTATACCTGGTAGTACTGCTTTAGTCAGAATTTAAAACATAAGGGAAAAAAAATTCTGGAGAGTTTAAGTTTCAGACTGTTAAGAACATCATGACTACAGCAAGTACTTACAATGGATCATTGTACTTACTAATGAACAAAGCCTGTTGAAACACCAAACTACATGATTATTGCTTAATTTCTAGATGTGGATACACCTCATTGCCTCTCTGTACAGACTACACTTTGAAGCTGAAATAATGAACTACGGTGATTAGAGAGCAGCTTCTAAAGAGAACAAAAATTACTGCCTTTTTATTAAATACTGGGAAAAACACTTCAATGAGAAATAGCCCTTTAACACCATAATTTTTCAAGACTTGTATATATCCTTAAATTATGTCTGAACAATCCTTCCGAAGTGAACGTGACTGTCTGTGCTAGAATTTGAGAACTTCTGCAGCTTTTTCCAATGTGCAGGCTTAAACTCAAATCTATCCTGTGCCAGATCTGCCTTATTCAATACGAACATTTCCAGGAAACTTGCAAGCTATTATGTATGACAGTATTAAGCTCCAGAAAAATAATGTGTTAGAACCAGAGAGTCACCTATGCAATCTGAAAACTAAACATTTTGGACAAAGTAGAAGCAACTTTCTTTACATGTACAAGACTCAGATTTTCAATTTTTGAGCTGAAATAGTTCACCTAATGAGACTGCAAATCCTACACTTACGAACACATCAACTTCTTCAAGATTTTCAGAGCTAACAAGTGAGCCACGAGTTCCACCAGCATAAAAAACAAACAAAAAACAAAAAATCTTCAAACAAAATCTTTCTTTCCATGCCCTTCTGCCATCAGCAATCTTCACACATGCATACATGTTACGTAGCAGGTATTTTAATTATGATACCCCACAACAACTGGAAAAAAGCAAACACATTTAGAAGATTATACAACTAAAAGAAATTCCTGTGAAATATAAACACTGTTTTCATGTGTGCACCACTGAATGTGCATTAATGTATTTACCTCAGTCTTGCTAGGAATTAACTCACTGTGGGATACCTGGACTTGTATGTACAGAAGTTGAATTAAAGGCCTAAGGTTGTTCAGCAACTGATGTCATTTTCTTCCTTACCTACTTCATAGATTTATTATATGCAGTCATAAGAGGCATATTGCAGGATCATAAAACGCAAAACACTTTGGTATCATTAATTATATAGGACTTATCCTCCATATTTCTGCAATGCTGATCACAGTATCACCAAAGTTGGAAGAGACCTCAAAGATCATCAAGTCCAACCCGTTACCACAGACCTCAAGATTAGACCATGACACCAAGTGCCTCATCCAAACCCGCCTTGAAAGCCTCCAGGGACGGTGACTCCACCTCCCCGGGCAGCCCATTCTGATGGCACAGACTATTTACATAGCTTGGACAAAAAACACTTAAAACTGCAGCTACGACTTGAAAAAAAAAAAACCAAACAAAACCATAAAATACACAAAGAGTGCAAACATGTAGACTCAAGTTGCAATACAAGTATTGATAAATACTAAGGTCAAAGTGAATAAAATTCAACTAAAAGAATACTATGCCTAAAAATCACTACAACCCCAAGCAAAAATAAGTAAGCCTATTCATTAAGTGGTTTCACCACAACTAGAAAACATCCGAATTTCCACTTAATCTTCACACATCCTCCATTTCACCAGGCTAACTCTAAACTTGCAAGACCATACTCAAGTCAGGACTGAAGAAAGATAAGACAACATAGAACAAGAAATATATTAACCAAATTACCTATTTTGCATGAGTATCTAAGATGATGCCTAAGATCCAAAAAAACCTTCCCCTAAAAAAAAAAACACCAACCAACAAACCCAAACACACCAACAAAACCCAAGTCATTTTTCTAGCAGAAAGAAAGGTGCATTTGTCCAAGGAATTTTAAAGTAATCCCTTGATCAAGTTAGAGACCATACTGGACTAGAGAAAGGCTACCCAAGTTTGCACAGATTTGAAGTGCCTGTCCTCTCTTCTTGAAGCCCTGAATCTTGACACCATGTCCTTCTCCCACACCCACAGACAGGTTCTTAACTACAGCTCCAGCTCTCTAGCTCACAGCTGAATCTCTTCTTGTCAAGGAGCCATGCTTCAGCATCTTCTACACCACGCTCTGCACATGACTGTCTTGACTGCTCTCCTTAAAACAAAAAAAAAAAAAGGGGGGGGGGAATAAATTCACAAGTAAGCAGTCCAGCAAGGGTGGTAATGCCACTGATAAATTTGATCCACATTCCAGGCCAGGGACAGGTAGTAATATGCTTCAGTTTTCAATTTCATCAATGCAGAACAGTGAGCTTTTCACTCCATACCCTGACTAAAAGGAACATGTCCTAGCTCAGCTCCATCATGCCTGCACCAGCAAATTGACTTAATTGTCAGCAGAAGATTATGAAACATGATGTGACTCCAGCAGTGCTCAAGGGAAACTCCTGAGGCAGAGTGTCTATAGCAAAGACACCAAGGAGCCATCCACCTCACTCTCACCCCCCAGCGAAGCAGAGCAGCCTTGAATCTCTAAAGAAGGCTGACAAGAACAAACAACAAAACTCAGCTTTCCTGGATGATTATCACTGGGCAAAATAAGGAAAAGTGGTTTAAATACATCAGCACAGCCTTCCTCACTGCTAGTGCCCATGGTAGCTGAAATATAAGGTCTAGGGTAATCATTTGAGACAAATCTGAGTGCACATCTGATAACACAGGGGTCCTTCTAAGGAGAAATGGCTTCCCTAGGCATCCTTCTACCTAAGAAGGAGATTGTAAAGGGGAGAAAGCAAAGTTGCAATCAACATGAGATGCTCTGCTGGGTGCCAGAGGATGGGAGAGAAGATGAAGGTATCAGAGATATTACTAAGCTATACTTCCTGACTCAAATCCTGATGATTTGAGCCTGATGCCAGCATGAAGGAAGAGCAGATACCACATATAATAGCCGCTGGGACATGGGCAAGAAAGAAGTATGGAACCAAAACCTTACACTATGTTTTAGTAGAGGTAACATCTTCTTCAAAACACCCCTTGTACTGTCAAGGGATTCACTTTGAAGAAGCAGTTTTTAATCTAATAGCAGTATTGAAGATGATTCTGAACTACAACTACAGCCTCTGAAACTGTAAACTGATGTGAAAAGCCTTTGGGCTCCGAACTCTACCAAAACACTAAGTTTGGGCCTCCTAAGCAGGTTCATTTTTGCCAAAAGTGAGGTGTAGGGTAGAAAAGTCACTCTCCCTGACAGCCCTAACATTTATTACTCAGCTCTCTGAAATGTTGGGGATTGCCATCTAGTAGTGAAAAAAAAAGAAGCCATAATTAGCTGGGTCATGTTCAAGGTTAGAACTGCTGGTAGACAACACTCTGCTATTACACAAGGCAAAAAAATCATCCGGCCTCCAGCATTTGGAAATGCCTTCATCCAAGGAATTCAAGGAAAAGTAAGAATTGCTGGATTTGTCCTAGTTCACCCTTCCCCCAGAGTAGATCCAGTTGTTTTATTAGGGTAATAGCCAATTTAAAGTGAAAATTCATGCAGAACATCAGAAAGGACAAGTTATGCATAAATTATGGGTTTCTGTTACTCTGCCCTGATACAGTTTAGTAAACTCTGCAGGTAAAAACCCCACCTTTTACACTGAATGACTTCTGGAAGTCATTATAAAGTCTGATTTTCATTTCACAAAGCATTATCTCAGGACTCAGATCTGGAGAAATTCAGTAGACAAGGAATGACCTAGACCACATTACTCACAGCAATCACTTCCAAGTGTACTGAAAGGATAAGTATTTAAAAAAAAAAAAAAAAAAAAGAAGTTTATAGGAAATACACTACACACAACAAACTCTTAGAAATGTAGAAGGAAAGAGATTGCCAGTTAGTATTACCTAGCACGTCAAGTCACTGGGAAGACTTACATTCCTCTATAACTTGGTTTGATAGTTGAGAGCACTATCACCTCTTTCTTAAATAAAAAGTTATTTCATATGACACAGTACAGTTCTCTTGAAAAAGCAGTATGGTTCACACTTCAGATTTAAAAGCACTTCTAATGTGGATTTGCAATGCAAAATATTCTAAATACAAATCAAACATCGCTGACAGAACCATCTTTTTGAGACAGCCTACAACTAGGCATACCAGATATTAACTATTTCTATTTATCACTCTACAGGAACCCACTTCAAAGCAGAAAATGAAGGTGCTAGCGAGGCTTACTTAAGTGATTCATGTTGTACAGCAGATTAGAACTACCACAGCATGGACAGGCAAGCAACAAAAGAGAGAAGGAGCAGCAATCCTGAAAAGTTTCCCAATTCAGTGTTTTTCCACAAATTTCAACTACTCAAATACAATAGGCAATAAAAGCCCCAGGCTTCAAGGCATCACTGCTGAAACCATCTGAGAACAAGGGCCATTACAACACAGCTCCTCCAAGAGCCAAGTAATCTCTTCTTTATGAGACTGCCTGCCCTCCAGCACAGCTTGGGAGAGAAGTTGCAAAGCTCTGAACAGCTCCTCTGTAGCCAAGGGGCCAGAATTCAGGACCGAGTACCTCAAAAGAGAAGGAACAGTGCCATCCATGTCTTGGCTATTCGAACACATCGTGCAAGGAACAGTACAGGCAAGAGATATTAAGATGAACCTTGAATGTTTCTGTCACCTCTCAGGGAATTAGAGATGCAGGAGAGCAGCGGTAGCCCATCACCCCACTGTTGTGAAGAAAGCCTGGGGCTCTGCGGCATCCTCATTGCTGTAATTAAAACAATTCCCACATACCTCTGAACACAGCATGTTTCAGAAACAACTCTGAACAGTGGCATATAAACATACAAGTGTCTATTACTTGCACATGATGCAAACAACACCTGCCATTGTGCTTGGCTTAACAAGCAAACACTGATTTCTCAAGCCTCCACTGCGCTTTGATGTCCATTTAGCTGCCATGGCTAATTTTTATGATGGTGACAGCAGGTCACACAAAGCTGTTTGGAGCCCGGGTTTTTAAAACCAAGCTGTACCCTTAATACTAATTCTTAAGCATAAGACATTCTGTATTTTTAAAGAAAGCAACTTCTGGTTTTCCAACAGAAATGTTTTCCTTTTGTCAGAGAACTCTGCTTTTAACAGCCATAGGTCAAAACAAAACCAAATTGCATTTCACAGTCCATAATTATTTATGTAACAAGTAACTGAAACTGTATTTCAACTGACTAACATTTCTGAAAAGCTTTCCCAAAAAACTGCAACAAATGGGAAACCACAAGGCAAATCTGAACTTGTAACAAAGGGTGGAATCCCTCCTGCCAAAGGAGAAGGAAGAGATGGAGGGTGTTGGCCAGACTGCTACACAACAGCATTTTTGAACACAAGCTCTCATGACCATTTTGGTGAGCAAGTATCCCTTTTCTGATTGTAGTAAGTTAGATGAGATCAGCCTAAAGCTCACTTGCTCCAATCGAAGTAGATCTTCCTCTACTCAATCCTTAATTGCACATTTTAAAGGGATTACATTACATACAGAAATACTAATTGCTATGCTAACCTTACTGACTGAGCTCATGTTGAACTAATATCTGTACAAACCGCTCCATCTCAGCGTCTTTATAATTACAATATGAAAGTACGAAAGAGCAAAAACATTCAGACCCAAGTAGCAGCAATCAATAGTACCACTAATAGTACCACTACTAAGATAATCAGATCAGCCAATAAACTGACGACCCACTGCCAAGATTGTTAGTGCTGCAGAGAGGATACTTCAAAAAAAGTTCAGGCTTTAGTGTCTCTTTGCAGTCACTAGGTGCTTGCCTCGTTTGAGTTTTTTAAAATGCAAAAGTGTCAAAAAGTATCAAGTTGCATGTCTGTGTTGACTGAGAACACATTGCTGCAACTATTGACTTTAAAAACCCACAATCCCTTGGATAATCCCAAATCCTGATTAAAACTGGATTTAGTATTATGAAACGGAGCATAATTCTTCAGGACAACCTCAAGTAGTTTCTTACACCACACTGCCCCATCACTACATTCAGGACGACAGTTGCACTGTGCAGTGTAGGACAAAAACAGGCCAATAGCAAGGTCCTCCCTGAATATTTTCTTCTATGAATTAAGGAGATGCTTACATTTCTTCCAAAGCTGGTCTCTCCTATTTCAAACGCACGCTAAGCACGTGTAATGAAAGAGAGCAGACATTTAAGAAGTATGAGCTGTATTGACGGCCTATCCAACAGGTAGCCCTGGAATACATGCCTTTTGTTTCCTCTGCTTAACTCATTACCGATTTTATGTCCAGGAAAATTAAGGTATTGAGGTAAAAAGCGCTTTCCTAATAACAGGAGCACTACTGCCACCTGCTGACAAAATGCATTCATTGCAGCGCCACCACCTCGCTGCAGAACCCTAAAACCTTCGAAGCATCCCAACTCGGCAGGTGTTTTGACTGTACGTTGCTGGTTTTCTCTAAAAAGACACACCGAAAACCATCCGAGGTATCCATGATATGAAAGATCAAGGATCGTACTGGTCTGATAGTTAGTGAAGTCCAGGCTACAGTCCTGGAATAATGAAGTTCTAGTAACAGGAGCAAGAATTTTAAGTCGCTATCGCCTCAAACTGGGAAGGATTAAAAATCAAGCAATGTCAGAGGACAGAAAAACTAAGATAAGGTGATACACTAAAACAGCCTCTTACCACACCCCTTAATTACTGGACACTGCTAGAAACCTGGATCTCCAGCAGAGCCCACAAAGCCCTGACTGGTCTGCCTGCAACACACACAGCTCCCGCTCTTAGAGAAGTGAAACGTGGCAGGTTGGAGTGGCAAAGCACAAATCTGAGAAGCTAAAAGATCAAGTGAAAAACATGAACACTACAACACAATGAGTTACTTCTAAATGTGACAAGTCACAAATGATAAAAGTAGTATCCTCTACTTCCATCCATTCTTTCTCTGCTCCACAAAGTGTCAAAGTTACTTGTAACATTTTTTTTTTTGTTTTCATTAAGATCTTAATCAGTTTATAGGGTTTTTTTTAATGGACAAGAATATCAGCAACACATGGTTTATACAGATAATTATTACCCCAGGGAACCTAGAAATAATGGAAGGCAATAAATGGATTCAACGATGGATGCACAGAGCAATCAAGAGAACATACTGGTCTACATGAAACAGACAGTGGCCTGGAGCATCCACACTGATGAAGACCAGGTTATTAAATCAATCAGTCCAAATCCCTGGCCTCGATAAGGCTGCTAAAATGTCTGTTTTGCCCATTTTATATTGGATTCTCAGCACGGTAACAGACTACCACAGAATTATAACATGTTAGTCTGGAAGGGACCTCAGAAAATCATCTAGTCAAATCCCCCTGCCAGAACAGCATGACAAATACCGGATCATGCAGGAACATGTCCAGGTGGGTTTTGAATATGTCCAGAGAAATGCCACAACACCCTGGGCAGCTTGTTCCACTGTTCTATCACCCTCACAGTGAAAAAAATTCCTCCTTATGTTTACATGAAACATCCTACGCCTCAACTTCCATCCATGGCCCCTTGTCCTGTCACCAGGCATCACTGAGCTCCATCATCTGTCTCCATCTTCCTGGAACTCACTTTTTACATATTTATAA
>VWYK01019610.1:6273-44521 GCA_013399775.1 Semnornis frantzii | reverse complement strand
TAAAAATTTCTTGAACTTTGAAATTAAAAAAAAAACAAAGAAACAAAAAAAAAAAAACAATTGTGGCTTTCAATGTTTTATTCTCCTCCTAGAATGTGATTGTTAAAAGAACATGCACCGAAAGTTGCTTTCGAGAGTACGAAGATTCTTTGAAACTTAAATAAATTGCAGTTTTTTTTTCTTGGCTGTTCAAATAATGTGTATTTTTCTTCTGTGCAGGGGATACTAAAGAGGAAAAAAAAAAGAATTATTGTTAAATCTGTTAAAGGTATTACACGGAATGAGTTTAACTCTTTCAGTATTAATGAGAATGAAGTGTACAGCCAGGCAAACCTCTCCGCTGTGTCTAGTCCCACACTTTGTGGTTGTTGGTGATGGCATCTTCATAAGCTTGTACCATGAGTGCTTTGCCAGATGGCAGCCAGGAGCGTGTTGCACAAAAAGCAGTGACCCATTTTTCTGTTAAGAGTTGCTTTTGTTTCTCATTTATTCATGGCTTTGGTAACGCTGAAGATTGCGAGGCTGAAGGCTTCTGTAGCTCTCCAGTCACCCCCATGGCCTTCCATTTTCTGCCTCTGGAGGTCTCTAGCTCCATCTCATCCGTTTCACTCCATTTGATGAGGTTGGCAAATGGCCCTTAAACTAGAGTAGAAACACCAAAAGTACTCTCATGTTTGGCCTTGCAGTCTTTGAAGTGAAGGAAGACATTCACAGTGGCAAACATCAGGTATAGGAGACAAATCAGAGAAGGTTGGAGGGACCCAAACTTGCTCCATCCCTGTACAGACAGCTCGCTGTCTCCTCCACCCCCATCACACCAGTTCTTGGCCTCTGGACTGAAAGCTGCTTTACAGCAGCTCTGGCCGCATGTCTCTGGTGCTTAGGAGCTGGTGCACCACTAGAGAAGAAAAAGAACCCCATAGTATGAAGAACTGAATTAATAACCAGTTCTCAGCCCTAACCAACTCCACCTGCCCCACAACTGTGGCCCAACTGTGCTGTCACCAGCAGTATTGGCTACTCCATGAGCTAGATTTCGTGAGACAGACCCATGGGCTACAGGGGGGAGAGCAAAACTTCTGAGAAGTTGCAGCTTGGCAGATATGCTACAGTTAAAACCTGTCAAATCTAGATATGGGGGTAACTTGTATTAGCTGTATTGAGAGAGACAGGCTGAAGCCAGTTCTGCCAGTGGGCTTTGATAGTCCCTGGAGTTGCACAGCCATTGCCATGGTAGTTTTTGCTGTGACTCCTTCCTCTCCCACCTGGGTTTTATTTAGTCTCTTCCATGTGTTTGTAATGAAGCTCTTAGGAGCCTGAGTTCCCCTCTCTTTCTGTGGATTTCGTTTGGTTTGGATTTTGTTTGTTTTTTTCCCTTAGCATGGAGAGCTGTCAAAATCAGTATCCCTGCATTTTGTTTGCCCAGACATCAAAGTCCATGATAGAGCAGGCAGCTTTAGCTAAGAAGAGTTTTTGTCTTCCGTGAGCTTGGCAGAGGTGGCTTTTTGTAAAGCAGATGCACTTAAAAGTTAGTATCCACCCTGGTATGCGAAAGGAAATGCAGCTTTGGGCCAGAACCAGTCCTTCAGTGTTTGTGTAGCTCTCTTTATTTCCAGTGCCATGCTCTTCTCTGCTTTGATGCCATCTGATAGTTCTGAAATTGTAAAGATAGCTCCTGACGGGGAGGATTCTCCTCATGCCTCCAGAATATTCACAAGGAAACATTCTGAACCGTTTGAGTTCTTCTGTATGTTCCATTTACTGTGTCCCCCATAGCACTTTGCCTGCATGGCTCCCCCTTCTCTGTTTCTCTAGGCCAGGAGAATTTCTCTTTCCTGAGGGGTCTGAAACTGTCAAACTACTTCTTAGTTACTTGTCTAGTTTGTGGGTGGCGCTGGCTGAGCAGATTGTTTTTTTGTTTTTCTGTTCCAGAAATATATTATTGTTCTTGATGATCCAATATATGATTGTGTATGTGAAGGAGCATTTTAATTAATTAAAAAAAAAACCTTACTGTATATGGATATCTGTATATGTTAAAAATTATTGGAGTTGAAAGTGTCTGAAAATGGAACTGAAGAAATAAAAACCCTTTAGGATTTGGGTTCTGGGCAGCTAGTGTGGAGCATCGCTGTGATACCAGATCCAAGCTTGCCACGGTGACCTGGAGGATCATCTCCTGCCGTTGTACCTGAACTGCTGCTACCTTTGCCCGCCGGAGCTGCTGCGTGGTGCCAGCGCCGGGTGTGCCCCTGCGTCACTGTGCTGCTGCTGAATGTACAATCTCCGCTCGAGTCCTGCCCAGCCGGTTTCAGGGAAGGGGAGTTGTGAAAACTCTGATACGGAGCTCAGAAGTGAACTCTGTTTGTAAAACTCTGCGGATGCCTGGTGGTGTTCCCCCATGCTGAGCCCCCAAGGTAAACGACAGCTGCGTAAATGTCTGCAAGTGTCTGCGCCGCGCGATGTTGCCCTTAGCAGGAGTTGGAATGGACCACACAGGACGCTGAGAGCTCCCTGCAGGTCTCGTGGACTGTTTCACCCAGGTCCTTGGGTTGCTTCGGAGGTGGTAACATACCCGTGAAACCTTAACGCCTATGGGAGCAGCCCAACTTCTCTCGCGTTCCCCCCACACCCCTTCCCAAGGGGGTCTCTTCCAGTAATCCCCACCGTGCTCTTGGAATTCGGGAGAGGCACCTCCAACACCCGCCCACAGTGTAGCTTTCCTGAGGGAGGACGGACTGCTAAACGTGCCCATGTTCTAGTGGGGTCTAGGTGTCTTCCTCCCGTGGATACACCCAATCGCTCAGGTTAACGATTGCTGCGAGTTGCCAGACTCCATCCTCCAATGGCCAATCCAGCCTGTGCAAGGACAGTCGAGTTGACCATTTGAACACACGCCCCGCCTCGTGCTCCCACCCTTTTTTCCTCTCCCTAATGACAAACGGCTCATTAGAAGTGACTATGACACTTTGTGTCCTGTCGTGTGCCCCCGGTGTTCGTTTTTTACTGTCAGGTGCATTGGAAAGGAGTTGCTTGTACATTTTTCTCTGATGAAAAACAAAACGAAACAAAAAAGGACAAAAAAAGTGGTCCCAGTGCAGTCATGATTTCAGGGTTATTAAAATGTTATCAAATACAATGAACTGGGAGATTTGCTTTGCTTTCAATAAAATCTCTTTGTTAGTGAAGGGGCCTTGCCTTGAGCTAGCTGTGAGGCTCCTGGCAGGAAATCCCCCACCTCTACCCCTCCACCTGCTAGCTGCCAGTAGCCTGTCCTGAGTTAAATGCTTTATTCCTTTAAATGTTCATTTTGTTCAGGGGAGTTGTTGACTTATAAAAAAACTCTGACAGATTCCTTTCTAATTTCTCTGCAGTTTTATCTCCTGGATCCTTTATCCACTTCCTAACTTATTCTGGGGAGGGGGGAAATCTTTGAGCAGATTAAAGAGCTGTATTGCTAAGTGTTGGAAAGGAGCAGAGTCTCTTTCCATTTATTTTGCAGTAAATCTTGCTTTGGCCACAACATTCATGGTTTGCAATTGCATGTTACTGGCTGTACCCCATAAGAAGAGGAAAAATCAGCTTTTCCATTATGTTATCTAATTTCAAGTAGGGCCCCAGTTTTTGCTTTTTCTTGGCACTTGCCTGTCTTCTTTCCAGCCATCCTCTTCCTCTGTTTGGCAGGGAACTTCTGGTCAAGGCAGAGGAGATGGTGATCATGCAGGGTGAAGTGCACAGCTGCATGGGATACACCTTCAGGCTACAGGTCATACCTTGCTATTCACTTAGAAACACAACCCTTGATTCAGCACAAACATGGAAGCTTTGACATAGACTCATAGAATGGTTTAAGTTGGAAGTGACCTCAAAGATCATCCAGTTCCAACCCCCTGCCATAGGCAGGGACACCTCCCACTTGCACAGGTCACTCAAGGCCTCATCCAACCTGGCCTTGAACACCTCCAGGGAAGGAGCAGCCACAACCTCCCTGGGCAACCTGTGCCAGTATCTCACCACCCTCACTTCTTCCTAACATCCAATTTAAATCTCCCCTCTGCCATTTTAAACCCATTATTCCTTATCCTGTCATTACAAGACCTTGTCAATAGTCCCTCCTCAGCGTTCCTGTAGCCCCCTTCAGATACTGGAAGGCCACTCCAAGGTCTCTTTGAAGCCTTCTCCAGGCTGCAGAGCCCCAACACTCATAGCCTGTCCTCATAGCAAAGCTGCTGCAGCCCTCTGAGCATCTTTGTGGGCTCCTCTGGACCAGCTCCAACAGTTCTATGTAAAAGAGGGCAAATATTAGCCCCCATGGCTGAGCAGCCCCCTAGCTCTCTCTTTCCTGGGATGATCACACCAGAAGTTTGATTGTAGGAAGAAAACACATGGCAAACAGCACCAATTACTTGTGGTGTTTGTATTGCTGAATAGCTCCCAAAAATCAAGCTGCACTTCCCCCTGCACATCTGAGTCAAAGGTAGGATGCAGTGGGTTGGAAGGACAGGCTGGTGAGTGGGGCATAACCCAGAGACAGGATAAAGGGTGACAGAGAAGAAGAGAGTTGATTTTTAGGTGACTTTATTTTCTGAAAGAGCTGAAAATGTTCAAGATCTGGGGGAAAAAAAAAGAAGGAAAAAAAAAAAAAAAGGTTCCCTAATAGCTGTGATTTAGAGGTTTCCTTTATAGCCTCATAAAGCTAAAATGAGCCTTTAGTAAGGTGGTTCTAAAGCTCTGTTGAACTTACTGTCTTGTTCTAATGTCCGTATCTCTTGCTCGGTTACTGCATGTTGTGGAGCTGCCTCTGATTTGCTCTTCAAGCATTTGGTGCCTGTCAGTTGTGAGTTATGGCCTGCACAGTAACCTGAGTGGGAGTGTGGCTGGAACCACTTCCAGAATGATTGCCCCAGGACACTCCTCCTCTGAAAAACACTGAAGCTTTGCTGAAGCTTAGTTGCCACATGTGAAATTGAGGACAGAGTTGACATTCCTGCAGTTTGGGAGACTCTGGTGCCCCTGCCTTGGCTCTGCCCAGCTCCTTCAGCACCAGAGGCCAGTCTGGCTTTCTGAGGGTCAGTGAGGTGAGGCACTGTCATTCCACTGCCTGTGGCATGAATTTGTGGCAGAAGAGCAAACCCTACACTTCCCCTTTGCTTGCCTACACAAACAGCCCTGATTTATTAAAGAAAAGGCCTTCAGGAGCTGTGCTGTCTTCCACACAACCACAGAGCAGTGTACGCTGGATCTTTAAAGGTCCTCTGGTCTAACCTTCCCTGCAGCCATCAGGGGCAGCTGGAGCAGGTTGGTCAGAGCCCCTAACGACCTGATATGGAACAGCTCCAAGGATGGGGCATCTCCCATCTCTCTGGGCAGCCTGGACTAGGATCTTGCTATCCTCAGCATAAAAAAGTCTTCCTTCTCTCCAGTCTGAATCTCTCTCTTTTCATTTCAAACCATCACCTCCTTGTCCTGCCACAACAGACTCTGCTAAAAACTCTGTCCCCAGCTTTCTGACCAGCTGCTTTAAGTACTGAAGGGCCACCAGAAGGTCTCCCTGGAGCTGTGTCTTCTATAGGCTGAGCAACCTCAACTCTCTCAGCAGAGGGGTTCCAGCCTCCTGGTCATTTCTGTGATCCTCAGCACCAGAATGGAGCAAGGCACAAACTCAGATGTTTACAGAGCAGTTTAGGCTCCTAAATGATGACTTTTGATTTAGAAAAGCCTTTGTATCAAGTCGAGCTCTGCAGGCTCATTCCCTGTCAGCTGAGCTGTCAATTCAAAGGCAAAGTACTGTAAATCCTCTTTGCAAAGCCTCCATGTCCTGCAGCGAGCAGATCCCTGAGCCCTTGCAATCTGTTCTAGCTGGGAAAGAAATCCGCTCCGGAGCTGGAGGTCGTGCAGCCTGGGTTGGTGGCTCTCTGGGTGCAAGTGGGCAATCTGGCTGCCCTGGACAACCTGTACCAGAGCTTGACCACTCATTAAGTAAAGAAATAGTTCTTGTTGCCTAACTAAACTTCCCCTGTCACAGCTTGAGGCCACCTCCCCTTGTCCTACCACTGATTCCTTGGGAGGAGAGACCAACCCCACCTCACTCTAACCTCCTTTCAGAGAGAGCCAGAAGGTCTCTCCTCAGGTGTCCTTTTCTCAAGACTAGACATCCCAGTTCTCTCAGCTGCTTCTCACGACCCTGGGATTTCCCAGACTGCAGACAGACTTTTTGCCTCATATATCCAGTTCCATAGACTGAAATCTCTCCTCAGCAAAAGTTAGACCCTGCCCAAAACCCAGACAGGTCTCATCTGCAGGCCCGTGGGTACGACCAAGTCTCAAGTCACTTGGGCAGCACCAACCCAAGCCCCAGCTGCTCCGATCCGCGTCCCTCTGCGCTTGCTGAGCGACAAAATGTCCTGGGCTGACGTCCCCGGGTTGGCCACCAGGTGGCGGCAGGACATCGCTCTGAGCAGCTCCGGCCGGGGGAGCGGCGCAGGCCCCGGCCCCGTGCACCCCTGCTCCGAGCAGCCGGACCCTCCCTAGGTTGGAGCTGCTGCGATGCCCGTGGACAGGACTGTTTGCAAAGGGCGTCTACTGCCTTTCTGCAGCCGCGACTCGATGTGTGTCCATAAGCAGGTGAGGCTGAGGTTCTCCTCCCAAAATTGATCCACAGATGTTTTTAAACAAGTCTCTTGCTTGCAAGGGACTTCTGGGATGAGTTTGTGTTAGGTGCTGGTGAGAGGCTCTCTACCTTCCTGAAAGGGTTTTACACCACAGAGAGTGCAAACTCGCAGAGCAAACAGGTCAATAGAGGTTCTCCTGCCCCTCTGTTCTGCCTTACTGAGGCCACATATGGAGTCCTGAGTCCAGTTTGGGGCTTCCCAGGTCAAGAGTGACAGGGAATTACTGGAGGTTACGGTGGAGGCTATAAAGATGCTGAGGAGACCTGGAGCATCTCTATGAGGAGGAATGGCTGAGAGCCCCGAGGCTGTTGAGCCTGGAGAAGAGCAGCCTGAGCAGGGATCTGATCAATGCCCAGCAAGAGCTAAAGGGCAAGACGACAGGGCCAGACTGCTGTCAGTGGTGCCCAGTGACAGGACAGGGGGCAACAGGTACAAACTGAAACCCAGGAGGTTCTATCTGAACAGGAGGAGAAACTCCTCCTTTGCTGTGAGGGTGCTTGAGCCCTGGAGCAGGCTGCCCAGAGAGACTGTGGAGTCTCCTCTGGAGAGATTCCAACCTCGCCTGGACATTGTGATCCTGGGCAACCTGCCGTGGGTGAGCCTGCTTTAGCAGGGAGGTTGAACTAGATGATCTCCAGAAGTCTCTTCCAGCCCCCACCCACCTGTGGTTTTATGCAGCAGCATTTGCCAGGGTCTGTGCAGGACAGAAATGGCTTTGTCACAAGTTGGAGATGAGGGAGGGTGCGAGCAGACACCTTAGTTGATCTGTGCAGGGACCAGACTGAAGCCCACAGGTGGGTGCATCACTGAGAGTGCTCCCGCAGCCTCCATGGCCCACCCCAGTGTGGGGCCAGCTGGATCCCAGCCACACTATGTGACTGGGCACACTGGGAGAGCCCTAATGGGGGTCATGGGTTCACGTGATGTGGGGGCGGCAGGTTTGCTCTTTCCAGAGCACTTAGCACAGGCTTGTTTGCCCCGCTGCTGAGCCTGGCTCAATGAAAGCCCCAAAGACAAACAGAGTTAATTAGGTCCTCACCCAGCTAGAGCCTCTTTCCCTTTTAAAATGTTTTGCCTCCTTATGGAGTGTCCTTGGCTGAAGTGTTTGTGCCACAGCCTCACATCCATCAAGAGCTGAGCAACCTGCAGCAGCCGACACCAATTAGGCACAGCCCCGGGTGGCAGCTGATGTCCCTGCTGTGGGCCAGGGTGGCTGTCACTGGTGTGTGACTGTCACTGGTGTGTGGCTGTCACTGGTGTGTGGCTGTCACTGGTGTGTAGCTCTTGCAGGCAGCACCTGGCCTAGGTGCAAATTAAGCAGGAGCACCTCGCCTAGGTTTGCTGGGATGTGCTGCTACTTGATGTGGAACAGAGCAGGAGGGATCACCTGGAGTCCTTCTTCCCCTGGGGAGGGTGATGTGGGTGAGCATGGGGATAGGGCTGGCAGCTGCTCTGGAGGTGAGTCTGGAGTCAAATGGTCCAACTGGGGGATGGAGGAGGCAGAGGGAAGGGAAAGAAAAGAGGTGTGATGGAAAGATATTCTGGTGTTTGGGGGATGGAAAGAGCAACCCTTGCAGCTGCAGGTGGATTGGCCAAGTTAACCACAATGTTTTGTGCAGAGCAATAGCAGCAGAGACCTCAGCTCGTGTGGCCATGACAGCCCATCTATGAAGAACTATCCCAGACAAACCACAGCCACTGAACCTAGAGGGCCAGTGTGTTGAAGCCTCTCCAGTCCCAGAGATGGGATTTGGAGAGAGAGTGCTGCTGCCCTCTGGGATGCCACCCTGGGGACAGCACTGTCCTGCTGCCTGTGCATGGCTCATGGGGACTGAGGTTGCTCCCCAATCCTGTAGCTTGCAGCACAGAAGCAGCCTCCAGCTGTAATAAGAGGTGACAGCCCTTCAGCCCCTGGCAGGCCCTGACTGTCCTCAAGCCATGGTCATGGCCACTCTGCCCTCTACATGCTGGATCCTGGGGTGCTGAAAGGGCTTTGAGCTCTGGAGTCCAGAGGCCCTGCTGCTCCCTGATGCTGAGAGAAGTGCCCCAGGCTGCAAGTGTCCATGGTTCCAGTTAACTCCTCTGTCCCCACAGCTCTGCTGGGGACAACTGAGGGCTTCAGGGCAGAGTTGAGCTGTGGGTGGACGTAGATGGATGTTTGGATGGATCCAGCTCTCCCCAGGCTTTCCCCTGAAGCCCCAGCATGAAGAATCTGCCCAAGTTGCTCTCTCCTCCCCAGAGGGGAAGCAGAAGGAAGAGCAAATTTTGCTGCTTTCATCATGCATGTACCTGAGGGATGTCTGCAGGGACAGCTCTAGCCAGCCTCTGTGTGCAGGACTTGTCACAGCTCTCCTGCCATCCCCTGGCCCCAGCTGCCTGTGCTGCAGACAACCTGCCTTGAGGAGCTGGGAGCCCTGTCTGGGAGACAAAAAACATTTCACCTGCTGCCACTTGTTGAAAACAAAACAAGCTGCAGATGCTCAGCTTCACCGCATCACATTGTGCATAGACACAGGAAGGCACCAGGTCAGTTCTAGCCCTTGGCAGGGATTTTCCATCCCTGCTGTGACCCAGCTACCCTGGGAGTGCCCTTACCTGCTTTGCTGTGATAAGCCAGGGGCTGAACACAGGATGCACACACATCTCGGCCTGTGAGTCATGGCACCCACCTGTTTCTAACCTCTTTGAGCACTTCAGGGCCCTTTTTGCCCTGCTCTGTCCATGAGGAGGACTGTCCGAGCCTCAGTGCACCCATGGGCACAGGGCAGGGCTCACACAGTGCTGTGTCCAGCACAGGTCACTCCCGTGGGACACACACCAGGGGCTCTCACCACTCTGCTTCATTTGCAGTTTGCTGTTGCAGCTGCTCTGCAGCCAAACGTGGTGCCTTGCAGGTGGGCACAGGCTCCTGCATCCTGAACAGAGCCATGGGGAGAAGAGATCTAAAAGGCTCTTGCCTGCTGGAGCTGCTGCATGGCAAATGCCTGCTAACCACAGCAGCCACACCACATCCCAACGTGTCCATAGCTTCCCAGCCCCAGCCTCCACACCACATCCCAGCGTGTCCACAGCTTCCCAGCCCCAGCCTCCACACCACATCCCAGCGTGTCCACAGCTTCCCAGCCCCCTCTGTGCGGTGCATGCCGCAGGGTCTCACAGGAGCCCCAAAGCCACAGCACCCCGGAGCAGGGCTCCGCAGGTGGGGCTGGGGGCGGCGGGCAGGACCCCGCCCGCTGGCAGAGCCGGGAGCGGACGGGAGGGGCTGTATAAGGTGGGCAGGCATTGGGCGTGTGGCATGTGCTGCTGGGCGAGCTCCTCCAATGGCTCCACTCATTGCTGGGGCACCTGGAGGTGGGGTCTTCGAGAGGGTTCCTGTAGCTCCAACGTTTTGGTTTGCAGCTCCGGCACCTTCAGCGTCTTGGTCTGCACCTCCAAGATACTGGTCTGCAGCTCTTGCGCCCCCAGCATCTTGGTCTCTGCGGCTTCTCCACCTCCGGCGTCATGGTTTGCAGCTCCCGCGAGTATCCATTATCGTGGTCTGCAGCTCCTGCCCCTCCAGCATCTTGATCTGCGTCTTCTGCAGCTCCAGCATCTCAGTTTCTGCATCTGCTGCAGCTCCATTGTGTCTCAGTCTCTGCGTCTTTGCACCTCCAGCGTCTTGGTCAGCATCTCTGCACCAATGGCTGCTGTACCTCACAGGTCTCGGGATGGGGCTGGCTGGGAACGGGGGTCCTGCAGCCCCTGGAGGCTACTGGTCTGGCCAGGGAAGGGACTAGTGGGGCACAGGGAACCGCAGCTGCCGTGGAGGGCTCAGCCTGAGCCTGGTGAGGTCACTGGGACTCCCCAGTCTGTTTCCAGTCCACACCACGGGTCCAAACCAGCAGTGCCGTGCAGGACGCGGCTGGCAGGCAGCCTTGCTCCCCCCCAGCTTCCTCATGCTACACTGCAAGGAGCTTTTCTGCTGCTTTTGGCTTACCACTGAGCCAGAAAGCCCTGGTGCTCCTGATTCCAGCACCCCCTGCTCTGAACCCAAACCCCACTGCTCTGCAACTAAACCCCTCTGCTCTGCAACTAAACCCCCTTGCTCTGCAACTAAACCCTACTGCTCTGCAACTAAACCCCCTTGCTCTGCAACTAAACCCCACCGCTCTGCAACTAAACCCTACTGCTCTGCAACTAAACCCCACTGCTCTGCATCTAAACCCTACTGCTCTGAACCCAAACCCCACTGCTCTGCAACTAAACCCCACTGCTCTGCAACTAAACCCCTCTGCTCTGCAACTAAACCCCACTGCTCTGCAACTAAACCCCACTGCTCTGAACCCAAACCCTCTTGCTCTGAAACTAAACCCCCTTGCTCTGAACCCAAACCCCACTACTCTTTAACTAAACCCCGCTACTCTGAAGCTAAACCCCCTTGCTCTGCAACTAAACCCCACTGCTCTGAACCCAAACCCCACTGCTCTGAACCCAAACCCCACTGCTCTAAAACTAAACCCCACTGCTCTAAAACTAAACCCCACTGCTCTGAACCCAAATCCCTTTGCTGCAAGGTGTGCAGCTCCTCTGGGGCTGGATATTAGTCCCAGTCACCAAGGTGGAACCAGAGGAACCTGGGAGGTGCCTCACCACACTCAGGTCATCTCTGGTCAGGGCCAAGTGCTGTGCAGTGCTGGTCCCATCCCTGCCTGCCCATGGCACAGTGACCCATATGATGGGTCCAGCCAAGCTGCAGCATCACCTGTGGCTGCACCCATCACACCCATCCTGACTGCAAGCAGGATGCCACCATGTTGGGCCATCTGCTGAGAGTGCTTTGTTCCGTCTGGACAGGAGCAGCATTTTGTCCAGGGAAGGGCTCTGCCCTGAGCAGCTCCCCATGTCCCCAAGGAGCAAGGAGCCTTCACAGAGCATCGCACTGGCAGCACCAGGTATGTGGAGTGAAGAGTGGGGAGGGCCACCCAACCCACCTGGCAGCACTGGGTCCTGCCACAGCCTCCCCCCCAGCCTCATCCTGCACTGGGCCCCAGGAGGAGAGTTTTGCCTGCCCAGAGCCACTGTTTGCCTGCCCAGAGCCACCTTGCTCCAGTGCCAACAGGGACATGGCAGCAGGGTGCCCCAGTGAGGGCTACCCATGGGGAGGCTATGCTCTCCCCAACACTACTTTCTCCTCACTTGCTGTGGTCAAGAAAGGGCTTGGATCACTGGGTGCAATCTGTCAACCTGCCTAGCTGGGCAGGGGCACACTGTGCTGTGGGACTGGGCTTCTGTAAGCTGGGCACCACCAAAGTGGCCAGCTCACAGAATCAGAGGAGGGGGGTGGAGAGGACCTCTGGGGACCATTTAGTCCAATCCCTCTGTTAGAGCAGGTTGCACAGGATGTTGTCTGAGCAGGCTGTAACTCCAGAGAGGGAGAGTCCCTGGGGTCTGGACCAGGTGGGTGACTGTTTCCTCCACCAAGCTTTGGTGTCTTTATGTGGCTGCTGAGCAGGCGAAATGCTGTCGAGATGACAGCAGGGCTGGGCTGTGCCAGGGGAGAGTACATCACTGCAGGGCTAGCTAAAGCACAGCAAACACTGCCCTGCTGTGCTCTCCCCCCCCCACTGCTCTGGTGGCTCCTGTTAATGTGTTTATGGTTTAATTTCAGTGCTCAGCTGTCTTTGGGTGGCTGTTGTGCTTCTTGGACATTTTGTGACTTGTGCTCAGTGGAAACTTCAGTGGTTAAATGTTCAGGAAAATCCTAACCCCGAATGTCCTGACCCTGCTAGAGACCTGGGGATGCTCCTCCAGGGCCAGGACCCTCCAGAGAAGGGTGGAGCATGGAGGGAGAGGGGAGAGCAAACACAAGTGAGAAGGGCTCCTGACATAAACCACTGAGATCAGACACCACAGCGTTTGAAGGGCAGGAGAAAGAAACCCAGACGTGTTCCAGCTCCACAATGTGTTTATTGGGTATGCTTAAAAAAACCAAACACCTGAAAAGGAGAAGGGGGAGAACCAAAGAGCTGCACACACTGCCCGGCCGCATGGTCTACACCAGGGTACAAACCCCAAACTACTTTGGGCTCTGGATCTGCTGCAGGAGCTGAAACCGTGCCAGGAGGTTGGACGTGCAAGTGCTTGGGGCGAGGTGACACAGGACCTGAAGGAGACCCAGGAGAGTGGCACATGTGGGTGCACTGCAGCTGGACAGATGCCCACATCTGCCTTCTGCTGCACGCAGCCAGAGACCTGGGGTTTGCCCACCTTCCCTGGCAGGCGAGGAGCTGCCTGGCTGCCCACGAGCTCCCCACGGTGTGGAGGCACCATGCAAGGTGACCAGTGGTGGTTTCCCAGGTATGTCTCCTGCCTTTCTGAGAGCTCACCCTCTCCCCATGCCCTTCCAGCCACCAGCATCCCTTCCAAGTTCCTCCTCCTTGTCATCTCCAACTCTCACCTGTCCCGGTGGGCTGAGTAGGGAAGAGGAGGGAAGGGATGGGAGGCAGCAGGGTTGGTATTGGCCAAGGCAGTGCCTCTCCCCACCCAGCCCACCTGAATTTCCATCCAGTGTCGCTGTTGCCGGCGCCTTCCTCCCAGCCCTGGGCGTCCAGCTCAGCACACCGAGCAGCTGTTGGTCTTGTTCATGGGAGGCCTCAGCCCCTGCTCCTTGGGCAATGTCTCCCTCCTCTTGCAGAGAGCTGGGCTGAGCCGGCTGGGCAGGTTGGCTTGCTGCAGCAGCTCCCTGAAGACCTCCAGGACGTTCTCGTTGTCCTTGGCCGACGTCTCAACGAAGCGACTGTTCCAGTCCAGCTCCACCAGTGACAGAGCATCCTCCGCCGGCACCTGCCGCTCGCCGCCGCTCTCTGCCTTGTTGCCGACCACCACGATGGGAGGGACTTTGTCCTCCTTCACCTCCAGGATCTCCTCCCGCAAGCTCTTGACACTCTCGAAGGACTCGGCGTCATCTACGGCATAGACCAGGGCGAAGGCATCGCTGTTCTGGATCGAGAGCTTCCTCATGGCTGGGAAGGAGTAGCTGCCACTGGTATCCAGGATTTCCACCTTGACCGTGGCCCCGCTCACCTCATACTCCTTGCTGTGCAGCTCCTCCACCGTGCGCCGGTGCTTGGGCTCAAAGGTGTCCATCAGGAAGCGGCGGATGAGGGCAGTCTTGCCCACGCCGGCTGCGCCCAAGAAGACCAACCTTACGTGGTTCTTCTCTTTCACCACTGGGGACATGGCTGGGCTCAGTGACACAGGCACCCTAGCTGGTGCTCACTCCAACCGTGTCCCTGGGTGGCTGCAGTCCCGGAGCTCGTCTGTGTGCCCGTCCTCGCCTGCACCGTCTCTGTGTCACCAGAGAGGTTTGGTGGCACCTCTTTGCAAACTTCTCCTGGCTGTTAGGCAGCGGTTGCTGCCGCTTCCAAGACCTTCCCATCTTTTTATCCTGGTTTCCCTCTGCCATGTGGCACCAGATTGTCCAATCTCTGTGGGCTGAGGGTGCTGAGGGAGGGGGGCCAGGGAGGGAGGGGAGCAGGGTGCTTGGACCAATCCGCAGAGCGCAGTCCTGGATAGCCGCTGCAGCCCTGGGAGCACTGCGCTGCGCTAGGCGTTGCGCTTGCATCGCTCACTGCTGCCTGTACCTCCAGGCGGCCAGCAGCATCGCAGCCCTTGCGCTGCATGAGCTGTCCTGCCCTTTTCTCCTGCCTGGAGATTAACCTGTTCTTCTTGGATGGGCTTGCTGGCAGCAGAGCAGCTCACTGGGGATCCTCCACCCGTTGGGTGACTCATGGCTGGATAGGGCAGGGGCTGGCTGGTGTCACCCACAATGTTTCCTGCACTTCTCTGGGGTCTTGTTTGCAGCTGAGGTTGCTGCAGATGTGCCCATTTCTTCCACGAGGAGAAAAACAAACTATGAAACTCATGTGTCATAACCTCCACATTCAGTTTTCAGTTACTCTCTGATTTTATGAGATATTTAACCTGAGGGGAAAGTTAAAATCTCCCAGAGAACAGTGCATGGTGGTGTCCACCAGCAACTGCCAAGCAGCCGTGGGTAGGAATGCTGGCCCTGACCCAGCTACAGCAAAACAGTGACCCGGAACAGTTGGGTGATTTATTGGACAGAGGGGGGGGGGCTGTGTGTTGGTCCTCAGTTCTGCATGGATGGACATTGCCTCTGGAAGCAGGTTTGCTTGTAGAAGTGCAAGTTGTCCCTTCTGGGGGTGTTTCCTCTGAAGTCACCTTCCTGATCCCGTGCTGGAGATGTTGGAGAGGCTGCCCTGTGTAAAGTGCAAATACAAAAGGAACTTGCTTAGAAGTTACAGAGAGTTTTTATCCTAACCATGTGCATGGATGGGATTCTTCACTAGCTTTGGACTTGCTTTTGTGGTTGGAATGCAGTTGGGTTTCTTTTCATAGCAGAAGTCCCAGTTCCAGTAATTCAGTTCTGGCTGAATTTATTCTGCTGATTTCAGAAGCCCTTTTCACAAGAATTATGCCTGCTCCCTAAGTCTCCAATTACCATCACATTTTAGCCATGCTAAGACACTTCCCTATCTGACTTCATCATCAGGCGAACCTACAGATGGCACCAGGGCAAGCAGAGTCCTCATCTCAGCATGCCCTGGGAGAAGAGGAAGGCTGGGTCCCAAACGGGACTAGGAATGGGACTGCTGCTCAGAAGTACCCAGAACACCATGGCACCCCATGAGGTTTTGCACCCTCTGGTGATGGACCTCTACTTGCCAACATGAAGCCCTTTCTGGAGGGAGTTCCAGTGCCACGAGGAGATCCCATAGGTGGTCATGCACACACACACACAATGATAGGGGTTGGAAGGGACTGGGGATCACCCAGTCCAGCCCCACCTGCAGGTTCACCTAGAACAGGTAACACAGAACACCAGCATGGTTGGTTTGGGATGGCTCTAGAGGTGGAGACTCCTTCACCTCCCTGGGAAGCCTGCTCTAGTGCAGGCTTCCTCATGTTTAGAAGGAGCTTCCTGTGTTCAAGTTTGTGCCTGTTACCTCTTGCCCTGTCACTGGGCACCACTGAAAGAAGGGTGACCCCATCCTCCTGACAGCCACCCATTAAGTAGTTACAGTCATTGATAGTGCTGAGGACTGAGCCCCAGGGGTCAGCAGCAGCTGAGGACATGAAGTGCTGGCACAGCCATTGGGCTTTGGTGAGTCAAAAACCAGGAGGAGGAGTGGGTGCAGAGAAGGTGCCAAGTTTAGGCATGTGAATGAAGCAGGGACTGCATTTTGGTGCTGGTATGGAATCAGTATCAGTGGAAGTGGAAACCCAAAGGTGGGGAGGAAACAGGGCATGGCAAGTTCCCTCGCCCCGGTTCTAAAGGCTGCTTAAAGCCCAAACCCATTTGTTCCTATTAGAACAGAATTTGGTTAGTGCTTCTTTGTGCTTTGACAGGCACAGCAACAGGGGTTTTCAAGAGGGGAGGTGAACAGGGCTCCCTGAGGCTCCTCCCAGTTGGCACTAGGGAAGCTCCACAGGGCTCAACCAGCTCATGGGAGGTGCTGGAGGCCTGTGTGATGTCCTTAATGCTGTTCATTTTTCTCAGTATTTCATTTCAAAGGGCCTCAAAATAGAGACCTGTTCCACACCCCCAGCACCTACTGTCTTAGAGGTGCAGAAATGGTGCCCAAGGTGAAGGAGGAACCCATGGCAGGAGGGAATGGGGACCCTGGGCTCCACACATTCCATCCTGGCTCTGAACCATCCCTATATGTAGAATCATAGAATGGCCCGAGTTGGAAAGGACCTTCAAGGTCATCTAGTTTCATGGGCAGGGACCTTCCACTAGCTCAGGTTGCTCAAAGCCTCATCAGAGCCTGGTCTTAAACACTTCCAGGGATGAGGCATCCACAACACTGGGCAATTGATTTCCAGTCTGCCACCACCCTCATAGTAAAGAACTTCTTCCTGATGTCCAATCTAAATCTATCCTGCTCTAGTTTCAAACCACCAGCATCCACCAGGTGAAGAGCCAGAACCTGATGGATACCGTGGGAAACACCAAGCAGCACCACCAGCCATGGAGATCTCCAGCACCGGGTCACATCAGTGCTGCTGTCTGTGGTGTGAGTCATTTCTGCAGAGAGTGGCTGTGTCTTCCATGGCCTGGCTGGGGTAAAGGGCCAGCCCTGGCTGAGTGAGACAAAGAGAGGTGCTGGAGAGCAGAAGCTCTCCTGCCTGGGTGCTGCAGTGGCTCACAGCCTGTCTGCACAGCCCCAGTGATTTTTCACATCAGTTGTCTCCCCTTGGCTTTCACATCTCTGCTGCTATGGTTACCAAGAGCCTGCAAGGCTTTCAATCCCCCTCAGAGCAATGGAGGATTTCAGGGGTAATCTTGTTAAGAGATGAGCAATGAATATTTCCAAAGGCCCTTTGCATGAATATCTCCTTCCCATTAGCTTATGTCCACTGACAGCAGGGAAAGCAGAGCGGGGGGACTGTGAGGGAGGGAAGAAACCAAGAGGAGAATGAATGTAATTTGTTTTCCAGTGCAGTCTTTTGTGCCCAGGAGGATGTGCCTCAATGCTGTGTTCCTCAAGCAGGGCTTGGCCAGCCAGCTTGGGTTGGATATTATTAAAAATATGTCTAATGGAAGCCTCTGTCTCCTCCAGGGGAAGGCTCTTTGTGGGCACTCAGAGATGGGCACACTCGTGGCTGGGTCCCACAGAAAAGCCCCACACCTCCTGAGCCATGGCTCAGTTCCAGGGTGCTCCTCAAGTGCTGGGTTCACCTCTGCACCCCTCACTCTACAAAGAACATTGAGGTGCTGGAATGTGTCCAGAGAAGGACAACCAAGCTGGTGAGGGTATGGGGAGCAGGCCTGGTGAGGAGTGGCTGAGGGGACTGGGGTTGTCCAGCCTGGAGAAGAGAAGGCTGAGAGATCTTCTGGCTCTCTGCAACTCACTGAAAGGAGGTTGGAGCCAGGTGGGGACTGATCTCTTCTCCCAAGGAACAAGTGATGATACAAGAGGAAATGGCTTCAAGTTGCACCAGAGTAGCTCTGGGTTGGACAGGAGGAAAAACGTCTTCCATGAATCATAGAATCACAGAATCTTATTAAGAGACGAGCAATGAATGAAGGGTTGCAAGCCCTGGAACAGGCTGCCCAAGACAGTGGTGAAGCCCCAGAGAGGGAGCAAGGGAGCAGGCAGGGAGAACTGAACAGCTGCTGGAGGAGAGGATGGCAGGAAACAGGAAGGACAAAGAGACAGGAGCAGTGATAGGCAGGAGCTGGAATGGGGCAGGAGCAAGGTGGGAATGGGATGGAGGGAGGTGAAGCCTCACTCTCAGCATTCACAAGCAGTTCTGGAGCAAGGGGTGCTTGGAGATGTGTCACAAGAGGATCTTTGATCATCCTTACCTGAAGCCAGTACCCTGCATAGCATATGGAGTGGTGTGACACCTTGGAGGAGGTGAGGGATGGTCTCCAAGGTGCCAGCTGGTGCTGGGACACAGGCAGAGCAGGGGAGTTGGGCTTCATACACCAGCCAACCCCTGTCTGCCTCCAGTCCCCATGGGCTGGGCAGTTTCAGCAGTCAGGAGAGGCCAGTTTGGGGCAGAACACTGGAAAATGGCAGGTACACCACTGCCTCCCACCGTGTGCTGGTGGGGCAGACCTGGGGAGCTGCAAAAGCTGCCACCAGGGCAGGGGCAAGCATAGCCCAGGATGTGATTGGGACACTGCTGCCTCTTCCCTTCCTGAGCCAACCCAGGAGGGACAGAGCTCTTCACATGAAGGGATGTGAGCTGGAGTCTCCCAAATCAAGGTCCTGCTGTTCTGCTGCAGGTTTTGCAGCATCTTCTACCAACATTCATTTTTGTGTCACGAGCAAGCCTCGTGTTTGATGCCTTAAAGTGTCTGTGCAAGGGGGACCCCAAAGGAGCACATGAACCTTTCCCACCAGCCAAGTGCTCCTCAGCCCTACTGCTGGCCAGGGCTGTGTTGCAGCACTGAGATGTGCTTCAGGAAGGCACTTTGCAAACCTCAGGAACAGCATGTGCTGTGTCTGGATGTCTTCATGCAGCTCAGCTGTCACGGTTCAGAGGGGATGGTGGCTGCCGAGGAAGCCAGGAGCAGTGCTCCCTGGGATGGTGCCAGAGCTGCCAGGCTGGGCACTGCCCCAGTCCTGGACATGGTGCCCCAGTAACCTGCCCAGTGAGCAGATCAGCACTGTGGTCACAGGGAACCGAAGTTCTTTCCTGGCTCTGTGCATGGCCTATTGCTCATGGGCAGTGAGACAGCTTTAGAAATGTGGCAGCAAAGAGCTTGCAGCACTGTGACACATTTCCATGGGCCTGGGAGCTGATACACCACTGACCCCTGCCATGGGGTGCCTGCTGTCCCAGCACCCCACGACAGGACACAGAGGCAGCAAAGGCAGCCTGAGTCTACAGGATACTTCCAACCCACACCACCCACTTGTGCCTCCTGTTGCTGCCCATGATTAAATTCATGTTGTCCATGAGAGCAGCTGTGTTGCAGCAGGGCTTGCTGGAGTGCCAGCTGGGAAGGAAGTGGTCAGGAATGAGAAGCCCCAGCCAGACCATCTCCACTGTCCCAAGCTCTGCCCAGCACTGCAGGCAGTAGCTAGGCAACAGCCTCGCTGGGTGAAGAACCACTTCTGGCAACAACCTCACGGGGCCAAAGCATCACTTCTCCCAACTGGATGGGAGACCAGGGAAAACTGGGAGAGAGCAGGCTGCAAGTGGCTTATCCACCGCTGCTATCGCAGGTCAGTGAAGCAGGTCCTGACCCTGTCATGGGGGCACGAAGCCGCACTGGAACGGGTTAAACCTGCCTCAGGCGGAGATTAAATCCAAATGGCCTTTGATTTAGCGACAGGTGAGAGGAGAAACCTGAACCTGCAGCTTCCCCCCTGGGCGCAGGGGACCGCAGAGCCCTGATGCATAGATGGATCATAGGTGGGGCTCCAGCCGCCTGTCTGGAACAGGCTGTCACCCACGGCTCCTGTTCCCGGCGCTGGCGGGGCCACCGCGGGGTACGTGTCACCCCGAGAGGGACAGCCTGCACCTTGNCTGGCAGCAAGCCCAGGTCCTGCCCCGCTGCCTTCCTGCTGCCTGCAGACCCCGGGAGCCAGACGGGCTTGGTGGCTTCATGAGAGGCTGTGTTTGCCAGGCGCCAAGAGGCAGGTTTCGGTGGCAAGAGGTGAAGACTGGGGTTTGCCTGCATCCCTGGAGCAGGCATCAGTAAGGCAAACGGAGGAGAACGAGGCTGCATCTGGGGTCCTCTGGTGCCGGCGGAGCAAGGATCTGGAGGAGATCCCAGCTGGCATCATTGATCACATTGTAGGGGGACTGGAGGCATCCTTCTGGCATGCCCTGTTCAAGGCAGTGAGACCTCCCCAAGGACGGGGCTGGTCCAGCCTACAGCCACACTCAGGGAAACCAAGGTCGAGGTGCCAGGAGGGTGCCGAGCCCTGCTGCCAGCCGCGGGGCTGGGAGAACACAAAGGGAAGCTGACCCTGCAAAGGCGCTCCCCAGCTCAGCCCGCCTCCAGGTGACTAACCTGTTCCAAGCCAAAGAGGTCACCTCGGGTTTCAAAACCCACCTTGCCCCCAAGCCTGTTCCAGCTGCAACCCCTGTGCCCCTCGTGGAGGGACCCAGGCAGCGCCGGCGCCGCGGGGGGGTGGGCAGGAGCCCGCGAACAGCCTGTACTAGACACCCCCGGTAATGAAATCCAGCCTCCCTGTAAACAAATGTCCTGCCGAGGACTGAAGGGATTTAGCCCAGCTGCTCTCGGGCTCGGAGCAGCTTCTGTAGCACCTCTTATCTTGCCCTGGCCAGGATGATTAGCTGGAGCGAAGAGCTCACCCCTCTCTGGGCCACCGACACGGTTTTCCCTCGGGTGACACGGGGTGACAAGCTCTGCAGCCATGCTCCTGGGTCAGCAGGAGGTGAAGGGCTTGATGCTGGGGGCTCTGCAGCTTCGAGGTGCTGTGTGGGAGCAGAGCTCCGGCTCACCCCTGTCTGTGCCAGGCTGCAGAGCGTCCGTGCATGGCTGTGCCTGGCTTTGCCCTCCCCATCGAGGAGGCAAGCCCAGCCCCACACATTCCCTCTCTAAACACAAGCATATGGCTTCGTATCGTCACTGATCCACTCCGAGGGCCAGTAAAGCTGGCAGCTGGACAGCTGCTGGGGTTCTGCAAGGTACACTGGGCAGCTGATTTCCCCCATGCTGCTCTGAGTGGGGATGAGCTTCCTCCACGTGGGGTTCAACCTTTATCCTCCTTCATGTGGGGCTGAGCCTTGAACCTTCTCCATGTCAGCCTGACCCTCCTCAACATGGGGTTGGACCTTGAACCTCCTCCCCATGAGACTCCTGCAGGAGCTGTATGGCTCCATGGGTGGGTGGGCTGGGGACAGGGAGGATGCTGTGACCATCCGCATGCATGTTCCTTCCATTCACCCTTGGCCACTGTACAGGAATCGGTGCAGGCAGCAGTGGCAGACTCTCAGCTCTATGGCTGATGCTGCTCTTGGTGAGAAAGCCCCAACTCGAGGCTGGTCTTGCTGTCCTGGCCTCAAGGTGCAGGTGGGGTGCAGGGAGAGGATATGGGAGCAGGTAGGGACACAGATGCTGACAGATCAGTGGGGCTGAACATGAAAGAGGGGTGAGAAGAAATGGTAGAAAGTGTAACAGCATTGACCAGAGTGGGATTTGGCTGGTGTGAGCTGGGGCCTACCTGCCTAGACATGATCCTAGCATGCAGGGCAAGGTATTTCCAGGAGAAAAATAGCAGAAATAGTTAAAAACATGCCTGAATACAGCGTGGAGTCCTGTCACTGTCCAAGAAACTTCAGTGTGATGTGAAGAGAGCACCATGAAGCCTCACAGCCTCCAATGGATGAGTGAAGAGCTTTGGGGAGCTGCCCATGGCAGTGTCAGAAGGGAGGTGGAATCATCAGCAGCTCCACAGCATTAGCACAAGGTCAGACACAGCAGGAGATGCTCGGGACTCCAGACTCAGGAGAGGGAGGCTCAGAAGGGTAGCTTCATGGGCACCACACCAGCTTGCTATGGAGTCAGACCAAAACTCTTGTCTGCCTTCACCATGCAGAGTGCTCCTGCAGACCGTGACGAGGCAGCAGCCCCTCTCTCGCAGGCTGTCACCGTGGCTGCTGAGGACTCCGCAGCCGTTGTCACGTCTCTCCTTAGCCCCCTAGCAGCGTTGGTAGCCAAGCCTCTCCTGACCCATGTCTTAATGCGACCTCTTCATCGTGCCCCGCTGCAAAGGCAGGAGGAGGATGTGCTGCTCTCTCCCTGCGGACCAACCACTTGGGTTTTTTTCAGAGTGCATGAAAATGTCATCTCGTAAACATCCCCCAGCGCCTGCCCCAGCGCCGCCGCTGCCGCGGGAGGCTGCGGTCCCTGCCCAGGGGCGCACATTCCCTGCTCGCTCTGCAGCCTCGGTTCCTTGGGCTGCCAGGACATGCTTCCTCTAGCCTTTCCCAGTGACCCCTTTGTCCTTAACTAGTAAAATAAACCTTTACATGGCGGCAAAAGTGACCTCAGCGTTGTCCCACATCTGAGCTGAGTTTATGCTCACAGAGCCACAGACCGGTGGGGTTGGAAGCAACCTTTGGAGATCATCTAACCCAACCTCCCTGCTAAAGTAGGGTCACCCAGAACAGGTTGCCCAGCACCACAATATCCAGGCAGGTTTAATTAATAATGTTTTCCTGCCCTAACATTTCCCAGTGGTGCAGGACACTGACAGCAGTTGTACAGCTGGGCAGCTGAGGCGGAGGAGCACAAAGGCTTGTGGCAAGCCCCTGCCAGGCTTGTTGTGGGCACAAGGACTAAGAAGGAATTTCTGAAACACAAGTGCATGCTCCTTCCTTTGCAGGATGGATCTATTAGAAAGCAAGTCTGAGGAAAAAGAAAAAAATAAAAATGAGGCTTTCATTCATTTTACAAGGGAGCCTGCTGCTCTCTCTGAGTGTGCCAAAGCAGCATGGGCTGCACATCCCCTGCCCTGAGCTGGGGGACTGGTGGTGCACACCAGCAGCTGCTTGGTTGCAACCTTCAGCTGTTGAGTCTCAGCATTTTAGAGGCTGTGGTTTCCAACTAAAGAAGAATAGATTTAGTCTGAATGTTAGGAATAAGTTCTGCACCATGAAGGTGGTGGAACACTGGAATGAGTTTCCCAGGGATGTAGTTGAAGCCTCATCCACGGAGATGCTGAAGGTGAGGCTTAACAGGGCTCTGGGCAACCTGATCTAGCTGAGGATGGCCCTGTTGACTGCAGAGGACTGGATGACAATTAGAGGTCCCTTCCAACCCAAATAATTCTATGATTCTCCAATTTTGATCTGGCTTCCCCCCAAACCCTCCCTCCCGCCCTGCTTGGGTTCAGAGGAGGAAACCTCTGCCTGCTCCCCACACACCATCTCTACTCCCCAGCTGCCCTCTCAACAACATCACCATAAGAAGTCCTGACAGCACTGCTGGAGCAGCCACTGTCTGGGCTCAGACTGCTCCAGGGGTTCCAGCCCAGCCGCAGCCTGTCAGGAGCTGTCATTTTAAACCCTATTTTCTGTCGGTGGGTATCAGCAGCATCCTCCCTGCTCAGCCCAGAGGCACCATCCTTCTGAGCTCCTGCCTGCCCAGCTCAATGACCCCAATCTTCTGGGGTTCTTTTTGAGCTCTCTTGGTTTCCCCAAGTTGTTCTGGTTTCAAAGGAAGGAAAGTGGTGGTGGTGAGGTGGGAAATGGCACCTTCCCCTCACTGCCTGCCTCTGGAGCCTGCTCTTGTAGGACTCTGCTTTGCCCCAAAGAATGACTCTTGCTGTATGTCTGGTTTGCAGCACACCTTGACCACCTGTCACTAAGCTGCCAACAAAAGGCCCCTCTCAAGGTGGTTAGCAGGGTGGTTGCAGCCCTGTGTGAGCACAGGTATTGGAGACTGTGCCCAGCTACCAGCTAAGCCAGGAGGAGTTGATTCTCTGGGAATAAAAGACCCAAAAGCACATTTGCAGGAGGGGAGTGGAGGGCAGGGGACATTGCACAGGCTGACCTGCATGTCTGGTGGGTAAAGGGGGGCCTCAGGGTTCCTGTGCCCACGAAGCTGGAGGGCACAGCTGTGGGTCATGGCATCTCCTCACATCACAGCTGGTCCTGAGTGCCCGTGCAAGCCTCTGTGGCTCTTTGTCCTCTTTGGAGATCAATGTGGACTTCACTTCCATCAGCCTCCTCAGGCATCAGCATGAAGCAGAGATGAGCTGGCAGCAGTACGATGCCCCATGCAGCTGCTTTCTGCTCAAAATCAGGTCTCATTTTTATCAAGGTCAGTGTAACTCCAGTGGCACCAGGAGGGGCAGGGATGCTGATAGAGCATCAGGATTTGCAGACCTCTTTCATATCTCCCAAACAAGGCCAGGCTTGCCCCATGGGTCAGGCAGGACCTCCTGCAGCAAGCCACTGCCTTCATTCTCCTTGTGCAGTGACCTGGCTCCTGGCTTTCTTTGCTCTCCCTTCCAGGAAGGTTCTCAAAACAATTGACTGTGTTTAACCAGAGCTGATGGATGTGGCTTCTTGTGGTGCTGATGCTGGCCAAGTTCCTTCTCATTTCACAGCAGGAATGTGGGAAGGCAAAAAGTCCCAGTTGAGGGCTGCAGGCCAGGGGGTGCTGCCAGAGACCTCTGCAAGGGGAAAAGAAGAGAGGCTTTTCCAAGGTAAACTGAGTCAAGGAAGGGCAAGCACTGATGTGTTCCCTGAAGAGCTTCTTTAAATGTGAAAAGTGCAAAGCTGCAAATTGCTCTCTGGACAACAGCAGAGATGTGTCCATGGCTGCTGGACCCCAGGCAGAGCTGCAGTCTGCTCCTCTGCATGGGGTTGCTCAACCTGTATGAGGTCTTCTCCAGCCTGAGGTCCAGTAGGGCTGTGGACACTGAGAGGAGGGCACCAAAACATCTCTGAAGTGCTCCCAATGCCGTGCACAGAGATGTCCTGCAAGCACACTTTGTCCTCCTGACAAGCTGCTCACTGGCACCTCAGTGCTCAAACCTGTCTGACTTGCACCATGGCCACTGACAGGCCAAATTAATCTGTGAAACTGATTATTCACCAAACCCACAGCCCTTCCCTGCCCTCCAGCAAGCTCCAGATGAGTGACACAGGGAGTCCTGAGGGTGCAGCAAAGCAGGAACAAGGGTACCTTCCAGGTGGTGACACTGCTGGGCTCTGCAGTATCCCTCCTTTAGTGCTTGACAGAGCCTTTGCCACTAGCAGAGGACCAAAGGTCTGGGAGGGAGCACTGCTTGTGACCCACATTTTTGAACTGGGACCAATCCTGCCTGAGCCCAGGGAGAGAGATGTTATGCTCAGAGCTGAGACACAAGTGTGTTTACTTTACCAGCTCCTGCTCTACATCCCACCCCAGGCATCACTTCTGATGCAGGGAGCAGAGGGATGATTTGCTGGTGGTCCTCCAGAGCAGCACCACATCTGTCCTCCAGAGCAGCACCACATCTGTCCTTCCAGAGCAGCACATCTGTCCTTCCAGAGCAGCACATCTGTCCTCCAGAGCAGCACCAGATCAGTCCTTCCAGAGCAGCACCACATCTGTCCTTCCAGAGCAGCACATCTGTCCTCCAAAGCAGCACCAGATCAGTCCTTCCGGAGCAGCACCACATCTGTCCCTCCAGAGCAGCACCGCATCTGTCCTTCAGAGCAGCACCACATCTGTCCCCTCAGCCTGACTCACACCCAGGCAGCGCTGGGGGGGAAACCCCTGAGAGCCAAATGCTGGGCAAGAGAGGCTGCAGCTGCAGGCACCTCGCACCGGTGGAGCACTGCTGGGCTAGGTGGGGGGAAGGAGCCCTATGAGCATGTCAGCCTATAGCTGTCACAGGCAGAAACCTGCTGCGATGCCATTTCCATAAGCCATGCTGGCCCTGCCACCCCTGGCTGCCCACTGCAAGGAGGGCAGCAGCCCAGGTAACCCCTGTAGCCCCCTATTTCCCAGGGCGATGTGCCATGGCTCAGTGGGACCCAGGACGGGGGCAGGCAGCATCCACCACACGGGCAGGGTCCTAACAGCCTGAGTCTTGCCTTTGGACTCGGGAGCATCTCTCAGCGGCTGTGACTCTTCCAGGACAGCTCATGGCATGTCCCCACCACCTCAGCCACCTCCGCGGGCATTCCTGTCCCCGTCAGATCCACACCGCACGCCCGGCTCGGCCCAGCTCGGCTCGCGTTGCTTATCAGAGGAGATCCAGCCAGGCTGAGCCGTTCCTTCGAGGGTGCTGTTCCTTGTCACTCTGTCAGGTCGCCGAGACGCGAAGGCAGCGCCGTGGAGCAGAAGTGACACGTTCTGGCAGCTGACATCTCCGGGAAGGGTTAGCATGAAGACAAAACAACCCTACGGTGAGTTCGTGTGCCCGAGCTGCCGCCTGGCAGAGCCCAGGACGCTCGTGATGCCCACGCAGGAGGAAACAAAGGGGAGGCTTTGTCCTAGATCTGTGACGGGCGGCAGCAGTGCGAGGTGACCTGGCGCGGCCAGAAGTGTTCGGCGTCGCCGCTCTGTCCCTGCTGCCTCCTAGGTTGGCTTTGCTGCTGCCATGTCACCCTCCGGGTGGCACAGAAAGTGTGCCCCGGTGTCAGCAGGGCACGGCTGTGTGCTGAGCCCTGAACAAGGGCTGACATCTGCTCCTGCCCTCAGGTGGGCTCAGAGAAAAGGGACTTGCAGGGCTGTGGTTGCCTGTGAAGGAGGGCAGTAGTGTTTGCACACACAGTGCTAAACCACAGCGAGTGCTGAGCACACCACAGAATGGGTTGGGTTGGAAGGGAGCTTAAAGGTCATCCAGTTCCAACACTCTGCCATGGGCAGGACACCTCCCACCTGCACAGGTTGTTCAAGGCCTCCTCCAACCTGGCTTTGAACACCCCCAGGGAGGGAGCAGCCACAACCTTCCTGGGCAGCCTGTGCCAGTGTCTCACCACCCTCACTGGAAAGAACTTCCTCCTAATCTCAGGTCTCAATCTCTCCTGTTCCAGCTTCAATCCATTCTGCCTCATCCTATCACAGCAACTCCATGTGAAAGTTCCCCCCAGGCTTTCCTGTAGCGCCCTTTAGGTCCTAGAAGACTGTTCTGTCTTTCCAAAGCCTTCACTTCCCCAGCCCCAACTCTTGCAGTCTTAAGGGCAGGGCAAAGCTTGCTGCTGAGAATGGGCTGCCGGGATGCCCCCCTGCAAACTCCTAGCTGCTGCCTGCTCCATCTTGGCTTGTTTAAAGCCCTCATCACTTCTCTTTTTTCCCCTAGAAATTCATTTTTATATGGGGAGGGAAGATACAGGCATTTTGTAAAGCTCATGACTGAAGACATGGCTTCTGTGCTCTCATCCAGCACAGCTGAAGTAGCTTGGGATGAAGGACTGCAGAGGACTTGCTCTGCCCAGGGTGCTTAGCTGTGTGAGCCCCTGGGAGCCTGCAGTTTCTAAGGCATTGGTGAAGCGCTGGCACAGGCTGCCCAGGGAGGTGGCAGATGTCCCATCCCTGCAGTCACTCCAGCTCAGGTTCTCTGGGTCTCTGAGCAGCCTGCTCTAGTTGAAGATGTCCCTTCTCAACACAGGGAGAGCTGGACTAGATGACTTTGTAAAGTCCTTCCAACCAAAACCTTTCCGTGGTTCTATGACTAAGAAACCTCCTTGCCAAGAGGGGCTGCAGCTCAGGAAAAGCACTCACACTGTCAGGGGGCTTAAATTTGCCACTGAGCTCCCCTGCTGCAGCCTGGTTCTCATTCAGCTGCGGTGTCCTTTTGCCCTCAGCCAGGCACTGCTTCCAGGGCCAAAACCAGAGGTGTTTGGCAGCACTTCCCACGGAGTTGCGACCTGCAGACAGCTGAAATTTATGACTTTGCCTTCCCTGGGCCAGGAGAGTGAAGCTCGTGGGATGAAGGCAGCATCTCTTTGCTGTCTTCACCTGCTGAGATTGAGCTCTCCAGGTTGCTGCTTGCAAGCAGCTCTCCCAGTGAGCACTGACTCCAGCACATCTGCCCTCGGCTGCAGAGGCTCTCAGGGGCCACCAGCACCGCAGGAGCTGTCAATGTGTGACGTCAGTGGCCTGACTCAGAGCCCCGAGGCCCTTCCTGCTCCATCCTCCATCCCTGCCTGCCCCAGGATCTCCATGCTCTTCTGGTTTTCCTGGGGGAGGTTGGTATCTGTGTGCCAGATGTCCCTCCAGGTCCCCACGGTCTTTCTTTTCATCCCCAGTGCACTCCTTGAATTGATTTCTTCTCCCAGTGGTTCCTCCCCAAGGCTGGGTTAGAGCTGCTGCTCAGGCTGGGCTGGAGGAGTGGATGCCTTCATCTCCTGCCTGATCTCCATGGAGAGCCCTGGGGCAGCTGTGGGCACCAGCAGGTCTCCAACATAACCACAAAGCCCCAGAAGCTTTCCAGGAGCTCAGTGCTGCATGGTGTCCACTGCTCTACACCTTGCCCAATCTCCCAACCCCTCACTGGTTAACCTCTGTCCTCCTCCTCGAGCTCTGTGTTGGGTCCTATGCCAGGAGGTCCAGGACATCACAACAACCTGTCCCCATCCCAGCTGGGCCCCCAGCCTGGCAGCAGAGCCCTGCTCCTCCAGCACCCTGGGAGGGGTCCAGCACCATCCTCAGGGATGCTCTTCCAGGTCTGCACCCCATCAGTGCCCCACACTGCCCCTTGCTCTAGGATGGCCAGGGGAAGGGCCTGGGTATGTGACTGTGGAGTGTCCTGCTGTGGGAGGTCCTTCAGGACAACCACCATGGTGCCAGGAGGAGGGACTGGGCCAATCTGCTGTGTCTGCTTTCACATCAGTTCTTCCCATGGTCCTGATGTGGGATAGATCTGCGTGGTGCCTGCTGCTCTCACTGGGTGCCAGCCACAAGGCCACCACTTGGGCTGTGTCTGGGCATTAGGATGCTCTGGTTACAACCTTCTGCTGCTCTGCATAGTCCTGGGCAGCAGCAGCCACCACTTGACAATGTCCTGCCTCATCCCAGATGAAGAAGGTTACTGCTTAGCACTGCAGAGCTCCCCTTGTCTCAGGGCATGGGATTTGCTGTTCCTGCTTCTCAGTTCTTTGCAGATCCTCCCTGCAGCACCTGGGACTCAGGAGAGAGCCAGAGAGGCTTCTGGGGAAGGGGCTCTCTCCCCTCTGCTGGACAGCAGAGCAGCAAATGCCTTCAAAGAGAATTCCTCACCAGCACTGAGCAGCTTTGCACAGCCCAGACCCTCAGCAGCACTGAGCTGCTCTGCACAGCTCCAGGAAGGAGGAGAGTGCAAAGCAGAGCTGGAGCTCCTGGCTGCCCTCAGAGGCTGGGGGTCCCAGGGTGTCCCAAGGGGCTGTGGGAGGGTGGTGGGATGAGGTTGACAGCTCTGCTCCACTGCCCACAGAGTTGTCCTGCCCAGGGCAGCTCTGCTCCACTGCTGGTGCATACTGGGTTGCTGTAGGAGTGTCATGGGAGTGCCAGTGGGTGGGCTGGAGGGGTCTGGTGACCTTTCCTGTGCATATTGGCAGTGGGGTGATGTCTCTGCCAGAGCCAGCAGCTTGTCCCCACTCCAGCCCTCCCTGAGGAGAGCCCACATGAGCCTTTTCTGTTTCCTTCCTTGTTAAATTCTTGTGAAGGACAAATGATGACCCTTGTCTGTGGCTGCCCAGAGCTGGCTCAGGGCATCAATGTTGTCATGCCAGTGTGTCCTATTTCATCTTCTGAAAGGAAGGGAGGGGCTGACAGGCAGCTCCTCAGTAAGACTGCTGCAGAGGGGCTGATAAAATGTGCTGCTGGAGAGCTGGGCCCTTCCCTGGCTCAGGAAAACAAGAGTTTGCTAGGGAAAACCATGTGGAGAAGGCTGCCCCACAGGGACATCACCACCAGCTGGCTCCTCTCGAGGGCCACAGCTGCCCCAGGAGCTTTCACCCTACAACAGCCTCATCCAGCAAGAAAAACATCTTCTGGCTGCTTTGCTTGGGTCTGGTGTGGGTGGCCATGGGTGCTGGGCTCCTGCAAAGCCACCCACCTCCAGCTGTGCTGGCTCCCTGTAGGGTGCTGCGCCCAGGGGGGGCACCGTGGGCTCAGGCTGGTGCTGGTGGCCAAGCAGCATCACCACAGCCTGATCTAGAAACTTGTCCTCACAGGTCCCTGTGCCCCAGGCAGCCCTCACCCCCCCAGACCAGTTTGCTGCTGGCTTTGGGCGTGCAATGTGCAGAGGGCACAGGGGCTGCACGATGTGACCATGCTGTGGGGGAGCCCAGCAATGCTCTGCTGGAACAAGCCCTGATGGGAGGAGGTTTCTGGGAGCTGTTATGAAACAGATCCCTCAGCAACTGGTGAGGGATTTCAGGGAAATCTGCTGGAGCAAGAGCAATCAATTAAGCACATTTCCAGCAGCACGTGTCCTGTGCCGCGGCAGATGGGCTCTGCACCTCCAGGGGGCCCACCCAACAGGAGCCAGCACGGTTTGGCCTCTTCAGATGGTCTGAGAGAATGGCCAAAGCTTCATGGGGCCATGTACTGCCCTGCCCATCGTTTTACCAGGGCTGGAAAAGCTTCTGGCCAGGAGCTGGCAGGGCTGGGACCAGCTGTGGGGACAGGAGCAAGTCCTGCCCTCCCTGCTCTGGTAAACACATTTTGGACCTGGGAGTCCTCCAGCCCCTTGTAATGATGCAATTAATTATGTAAAGATCTGAAGGGGATGAAAAAATGCTTTGTCATCCCTTCAACGGTTTGTTTTTTTTTTTTTGGGAGAACTTGCATGCAGAAGCTGAAGAAGAGCAGTGTGGCTGCACAGGTCAGTCACATCCTTAGGGTGAGCAGGACTAACCCAGGGCTGAAACCCAGCATGGTACCACACTGTGTGGGAACATCCCCACAGCCCTTTCCAGCTTGTGCCCAGTGATGGGGAGAGAAGATGGTCCTGGAGGGTCTGTGATGGCTCCTACCAGGGACTATGCTCCCTGCCCAGCTGCTACCTGTGCTCCAGAGTGGGACCTGAAGGGATGCTCAGAGCTGCAGTCCCATGGTGCAGAAAGGACACAAAGGTTTACTGCAGACACAGAGTGGTGGCCCTGGCTGGTACCTGCCCTGGGTCACCTTATGGTACTCTGGTGAGGAGCAGTGCTGTATTTTTCACTTCCCATCTTTCCCCTGTGCTATCCCTCCTCTTTCCAGCTCCCTTTCCCTGGTAGAGTCCTGCACATAATTAAACTCCAGTGCTTGGCTGCAGCCCTTTGCAGCTTCTGGCTGACTTCTTCCCGGGGCCATAGCAGAATATTTTTTCACTTCCACAGGATTTCTCCCACCAGCTCCTCAAGGGTTTTGTCTAGTGTGGAGACACCATCTCAGGGTCTCACTGCTGTGAAATGCTGCCTGGTTTGGAAGAGCCCTGGTGGCAGCAGAGCAAAACAAGACAGGATGATACTCGGAGGACGCTGAGTGTGCTGGGTGCTTTGGGGCTCGTGCCCCTGGGGCAGAGGCTGAAGATGCGGCCACAGGATGAGGATGCTGCTGCTGATCCCTCCCTGCTGCTCTTTGCAAACTGCTTTCTCTTTTCTGGACTCCTGCCCTGCGTTCGGCTCCCAGTGTGGACCAGCTTGGCCTTGGGCTCCTGGTGGGGATGCAGAGCCCGGAATGGACCGGGACAGGCGCAGCCCCGGGAGCGGCGCTGCGTGTGCGTGTCCGTGCCCGTGCGTGGGCTGCTGGCACCATCTAGTGGGGCTTCTGCCAGGGACTGGCTCTGCTGCAGCCACCAAGGTTCTGTGCCCTGTCCCCGGGGACAGCAGCGCAGCTCCAGACCCCCAAATCTGCCCTGCCCGCTCCCCTACTCCTGGGGTTCTCCCCCAGCCGGAGTCTCCAAGGATGTTTCCTGGGCAACCTGTGCCAGCATCTCCCCATCCTCACAGGGAAGAATTTCTCCCTTGTATCTGATCTAAATCTCTTTTAGTTTAAAACTGTTACCCCTCATCCTGTCACTGCATTGCCTGACGAAAGCTCCCTCCCCAGCTCTCTTATAACCCACTTGAAGCAAAACAAGCAGGCAGAAAATCCTGACCCTTTGATTTCCCAGTGCCCAAGCTCCTTACAACAGCATGAGTTGGCAAAATAAAGACCTCCCCTTCCCTTTCCCCCCTCAAAGAACAGGGAAATGGCAAATGTATCTTCCTTGAAGAGTCTAAACCCAGAATGACTTTTGAAAGACAGCCAAAACTCTTCAGGCTTTGGATTTTTTCTCTCCTGGAGGTATTAAGCAGCCCCCAGCCTGAGAAGCAGCTTACACCTTCCTCCAGCACTGTGCAGCCCCTGAGGAGCTTGGAGCAATGCAGCTGAGGTGCAAGGGGCTGCAGGGGGTTGCCAGGCTGGCTCCAGCACACCTCAGGTACTCACAGCACTCACAGGGAGCTGAAGGCTTAGCAAGCATCCTGCACCAGCTGAGTGCTAGCAGGGCTTGCAGAAGGCTTTCTTCTGTCATCATTTTATCTCCTCTGCCTGCAGCAAGCACCAGAATTGACCATCCCTGCCAAGAGGTGGGAAGGGCAAGCTGGCTGCTCCTGCAGGGCATGTGTGTGCTGATCACAGCACCACGGACTTGGTTTGGTGGGAAAGGACCTCCTCAATCCTGCTGTCAACCCAACACCACCACCATGGCCATTAAACCATGTCCACAGGTTTCTTGAACACCTCCAAGAGATGCTGACTGCACCACCTCCCTGGGCAGCCTGTTCCAATCCCTGACCACTCCTGCAGCAAAGAAGTTTTTCCCAATATCCAACCCAAGCCTCTTCTGGCATAATTTCAGGCCATTTCCTCTCCTTCTATCACCTGATAATATGGAGAAGAGACCAACCTCCACCTCTCTCCAACCTCCTTTCCAGCAATTGCAGAGAGCAGTGAGGTCTCTCCTCAGCCTCCTTTTCTCCAGCCTAAATCCCCCCAGTTCCCTCAGGTGCTCCTCACAAGACCTGTTCTCCTGACCCTTCACCAGCCTTCAGGAAGGATGCAGTGGGAGACTGTGAAATGGCAGTTGAGGACATTTCACCTTTTGTGACTGGGAAGTTCAGGACCCTTCACCTGGACTCGTGGGCAAGGTCTGTTTGCAAATAAGAAAGGACACCATGGACTCTTACCTGGAGCAAGTGGAGCCCTTGGCTCTGTGGGGAGCAGGGAGGGCTGGCAGGGGAGGCAGGTGGAGCAGGGCAGGTGAAATCTCTTCCAGGAATTTTGCTTTGTCTGAAAAAGTGAAAAAAAGAAAAAAAAAAAACAAATCCACTCCAACCCCCACTCCCCAAGCCCCTAAGAGATGATTCAATCAAAAGTTCTTCCTAGAGGAGCTGCACAGCAGAGCAGCCCTGGCCCACCCTGCTAGCACCTGTTCAGCTGAGCTGAGGTCTGAGGCTCAGCTCTGTTGCCATGTGGAGAGGAGGGGAGCAGTGACAAAACAAAGCAGCTTTCCCTCTGCCTCCCTGGGCACAGCACAGCTCACAGCCACCTCCTTGTCAAGGGCTTTTGTATTTAGTAACATCCAGAGCAGCAGTGAGCCTGGGCCACAGTAATTATGGGCTGGTATAAAAATATTTGCCACATGTTAAAACCTGAAGTAGGTCAGGCAGCCATCTGGTCTTGCTGCCAGATCTGCATGGCTGTAGTTAAAGAGTCTCCTTTTAGCAACTTCACAGCTCGGATAAAATCGGAAGGACCAATTGGATGCTGTAAAGGGATGCTTCAGCCACTGCTCCAGCTCCAGGGGTTAGGAAAAACACAGCCTGACAGCCATTGGCTTTAAAAATAACTCAAGCTTTGGCTGTTTCTACAGATGACACCAAGTTAGGAGCAGGTGTGGGTGTGTTGGAGGGTAGGAGGCTCTGCAGAGGGACCTGGACAAGTTCAATGTGTGGGCAGAGGTCAATGGGATGAGATTGAACAAAGCTGAGTGCAGGGTTCTGCACTTTGGCCACAACCACCCCAAGCACTGCTACAGGCTGGGGACAGGGTGGCTGGAGAGCAGCCAGGCAGAGAGGGACCTGGGGGTGCTGGTAGAGAGTAGCTGAACATGAGGCAGCAGTGTGCCCAGGTGGGCAGGAGAGCCACTGGCATCCTGGCCTGGATCAGGAGCAGTGCGGCCAGCAGGAGCAGGGAGGTTCTTCTGCCCCTGTGCTCAGCACTGGTCAGGCCACTCCTTGAGTGCTGTGTCCAGTTCTGGGCTCCTCAGTTTAAGAAAGATGTTGAGGTCCTGGAAGGTGTCCAGAGAAGGGCAGCAAGGCTGGGGAGGGGCCTGGAGCACAGCCCTGTGAGGAGAGGCTGAGGGAGCTGGGAGTGTGCAGCCTGCAGCAGAGGAGGCTCAGGGCAGAGCTCATTGCTCTCTGCAGCTACCTGAAAGGAGGTTGTAGCCAGGTGGGGTTGGGCTCTGCTGCCAGGCAGCCAGGGACAGAACAAGGGGACACAGTCTCCAGTTGTGCCAGGGCAGGTCTAGGCTGGATGTTAGGAGGAAGTTCTTCACAGAGTGATTGGCATTGGAATGGGCTGCCCAGGGAGGTGGTGGAGTCACCATCCCTGGAGGTGTTCAAGCAAAGCCTGGATGGGGCACTTAGTGCCATGGTCTGGTTGATTGGAAAGGGCTGGGTGCTAGGTTGGGCTGGATGAGCTTGGAGGTCTCTTCCAACGTGGTTGATTCTAATAAAAATAATATCTTAATTCCCTGTGATTGTCCCAGCCTCCACCCAAGCAGATGTCAGAGGTGGGGAAAGCTGAGGAGCTGATGTCCTGCAGGCCCTGTGGCTGGCTCACCCCTGGGAGGGGACAGTATTGACCTCTGCTTCTCCAATGAGAGAAAAACTGTACCTGGAGCATTAAACTTCAGCTAAAACCCCCAAACCAACTCCCACCTTGCTCCAACTTCCTTTCAGGGAGATGTAGGGAGCAATGAGGTCTCCCCTCAACCTCGTTTTCTCCAGACTATAAACCACCGCAGTTCCCTCAGCTGCTCCTCACAAGACCTGTTCTAGACTCTTCACCAGCCTTCAGGAAGGGTGCAGTGGGAGACTCTGAAATGGCAATTCAGGACCCTCCAGCTCCCATGTCCCCCATAACAGCACTGCCCCATAGCTGCTCTGGCAAAGCTGAGTTCAGCACAGAAGAGAACCTGGCAGCTTTGCATCAGGGAAATGAAATAAAAACTCCTTTCTCTTTTATTTCCAAACAGTTCACATTTATTGATAACGATAAAAAAAATCTTTTAAAGACTTATCTGTATTTTAATTACCCAGAATGAGGTATTATGTATACAAAACATTTACAGGATTTGATATGCAGTTCATGAGTACAGACAGGGAAGAGCAGAGGGATGCTGCTAACAGGAGAGGGGCCAACAGAAGAGTCATTGGCTGAGAGGAGGAAGAGGAGCAGTAATACCACACAAAGAAAGAGCAGGGTATGGGAAATCAATTAGACTGCAGTGATCAAGTCATATTGCCACAGCACTTGGCTTGGGGGAGGATTAGCTATTGTCTCTCTGGAGTTTTATCTCCCCAGCTGTTTGTGCTGTCATGTGCTTGGAGCTCGAGAAGAGCAGAAAAAACCCCAAAGTGCCACTTTTGAGCCAGCTCAAGTGAAAAATAAGAGAGAGATCTTCAGCCTTGGAAAGTGACTGCAACTCAAAAAGGTCTACAAAGCCAGACACCTCTGGACAGCTGTGGAGTGTTGAATGAAGCAGTTTCTTTAGAGTTGTCAGCAAAATCTCCATCTGAGAGAGAGAGAGAGAAAGAGAGGGGACCACTTCAGCCCTGACAGCCTGGCACATGGGAAGTGGCACTTGCAAAGAGCCATCAGTGTCACTAAGTCAACCTGGCTGTGCCTCCTGCAGCACTAACTCCCCTGTGCCTGGCAGCACTGGTCCCTGCATGTCAGGCATCAGCCCACCTCACCTCCTCAGAAGGCAGGGTTCCTGCTAGCAGACAGCTCAGCAGCAGCCTGAGAGCCTTGGTGTGTGCAGACAGCAGGAACTGCCTGCCACAGCACACTGTGGCAGCCTGAGTGCCAGCCAAACCTCCCCCTTCAACTCTCATGTCCAAAAACAGACAAAGCAGACCAGTTTGGCTGTGCTTAAGGAGAATGGCTTCTCAGCAACTCTAAATCTGTTACTGAAGTGTTTCTGTCAGCCCTGCTCTGCAGGAGAGGTTAGTGTGACCTGCCTCTTAGAAGATTTGCAGTCATAAAGAAGAGCCCAGAACCAGGTTTTCTCAGGCAGGGCATCTTCAAAGAGTTCTCCTTTGAACGTGCAAGACCTCCACAAGCTCCTCTACCACCTCCCCACAGCAGTGCTGCCTCCACAAGCTTTCCTAGAGCCTATCCAGCATGCTGGTTGGGACTGCTGCCAGCACAGTGCCTCCATTTTGCTGGGATGGACACCTTAGCTCTAAGACAGTAAGGAAACACCAGGCAGGGTTTGAATCTGTGGCTCCTTCTGCATTTCAGACTGAAGTCATCTCTACTCCACCACCAGGAATGGTCTGCAGCTCTCTGCTGTTAGCCCTTTGCTCAGCACTTCAGTCTCTTCTGCCCCTTGTGAGACAGGGCTCCAAGTGGAAGAAACTAGACAGCCCTTAGCAAAGACTGGAAGTGGGACTGCCTGAGCAAGACAGGGACAAAAATCCAAGATGGCACTTGGTTGCTGGAGTGGCAGTGGTGAAAATGGTGGAGCAGGCACTGTTCAGTCTTCCACTGCATCTCTCAGAGGGAAGCTCCCTGGGCTCCCTGCCTGCCTCAAAGCTTCTGCTGCTCAGAACTGAAGCACTTTGCTGGCAGAGGGGAGGAGAGGAGGCAAGAGGCATTGGAAAGCACACAGGAAGGATGTGAGCCAGACCTCCTTAAGAAGCAAGCTTAAGCTCTGCATAAATTCCTGCTAAGAACAGAGTCTCAGTACAATGAATTGCCATGGAGTGTACTAAGTGGAGTGAAGCCCCAGCACAGAGCTGGGCACAGACTCTCAGAGCAGCTCTGCTCAGCCCGGTGTGAGGCAGCAAGGGAGAGCCTGCTCTCTGCCTCTCTCTCCGCGGTGCTTCCAGTGAAAATCCAAGGAACTGAAGTAATTGCTTTAACTCATCAAGACCCAGAGCTCGAATTCCATTCCCCCTCCCCCCTCAAAAAAATGTGCTCATACAAAAGGTTTTGAAGTTGACAGCCTGGCCACAACTCTGTGGGCATGCTTTGAAAAACAAATGGACTCACAAAGTCAAGTATCCAGCAACTGCTTTTCTTTGTCTTGGACATCACTTGGTGGCAATGGAGAAGAGTTTGCAGCACTGGAAGATCACAGGGGATGTCTTAAGATGGCAAGAAATGTCCTGACAGGAGACTTGCAGTTGATCTCTAATGCACTACAGAGCATTTTTGGAGGGGTTTTTATCTTTTTTTTTTTTCCTTCTTCTTCTTCTTTTTTAGCATTCACACAGGTAAAAACACCTGATCCTTAACTGCTGCCCTGGTTATTTTTCCTTTCAGTGAGAGCCCTTGTGTTCAGAGTTAGGAGTTGTGCAAGGAGACTTGCAAAAATACTTATGGCTGATTTAGGCAAAATAAAACCAAGACAGCCAACCAAAAGAGTTAAAAGTTAAGCTGTTGGATCTAACAAAGACCAAAACCACTAAGTTTAAAATTCAGACAGCTAATCAACTATCTAGAAAAGGCTTTTGTGGGGTGGGGGTTTGGTGGGGTGTTTGTTTTTTTGTGCACAATTGCCAGTTGAATATTGTGTATTGCAGTCAGTGCCACAGGCAAGGGTCCAGCCACCTCCATCCATTTGCTTTTCACTTCTTGTGGCACTACCTGGAAATCATGGAGCTGGAATGGGACTGGCTAGAAGAGGTGGTGGCAGCACTGAGTTGGGAGAATCCACTGTGGCTTGATTCAAGGCTGGTCATAGATCCCCTGCAACAACAAAATGAGGTAGTTTCAAGCTCCAGGACAGACAAAAGATTTTGATTTCTGCTATGCATCTCTGTGGGACTTGTCTGCAGGCTGAACAAAAAGCAAAGAGAGGTTTTGGGGCAGATACTGCAAAGTTTTTCTGTCTCACCACGTAAGATAGGAGGGGAGATTTAAACTGGAGGTTAGAAGGAAATTCTTTACAGTAAGGGTGGTGAGATACTGGAACAGGTTGCAGATGTACCCATCCTTGGAAGCACACAAGGCCAGGTTGGATGAGGCCTTGGAGCAACCTGGGCTAGTGGGAGGTGTCCCTGCCCATGGAATTAAATGATCTTTAAGGTCCCTTCCAACCCAGATACTGAAAACCTTCCTGCAGAACAAGAGATGCTGTTCAATGAGAATGAGTCAAATATCAACTGGCAGGCAACTGAACTGACTCATCTCAATTTGAGCTGCATGCATTGCTACATGGCAACCTGCCAAGCCCAACAACTCACACAATGCTTTCAAAGCAGAGCAAAGTGGCTACTGATGATTACAGTAACTAATGAACAGCTCTGATGCATTAGTTGCCCCCAGTGCCAGTGCTGGCTGAATAACTGTTTATTGGTTTGTGGGTTGGGGGGGGGGGGGGGGGAGGGTT
>VWYK01019597.1:9815-27827 GCA_013399775.1 Semnornis frantzii | reverse complement strand
ACTTTTAAGATCACCAAGTCAAATAATTGATTCAGCACCAGTAAATCATGTCCCTTGGCACCACATCTATATGGCTTTTAAATCCCTCCAGGGATGGGGACTCCACCACTGCCCTGGGCACCCTGTTCCAGGGCTTGACAAGCCTTTCACAGATGGAATTTTTCCCAATGTCCAACCTAAATCTCCTCTGGTACAACTTGAGGCTATTTCCTCTTGTCCAGTCACTTGTTACCTGCGAGAAGAGACTGACCCCAATTTTCTTTCAGGCCCCAATCTTCTTTCAGGCAGTAACAGAGAGTGAGAAGGTTTCAGTCTCCTTTCACCTAGGCTGAACATCCTCGGTTCTCTCAGCCTCCAGACCCTTTGCCAGCTTTCTTGCCCTTTTCTGGACACACTTCAGCACCTCAGTGTCCTTGGAGTGAGAGGTCCTAAACTGAATCTGGTATTTGAGGGAACTCACCAGTGCTGAGTAGAGGGTACAGCCACCACCCTGGTCATACTATTGGTGATCCAAGCCAGCATGGTGCTGGTCTTCTTGGCCACCTGGGCACACACTGGCTATCAATGGTGTTGATAATATTAAACAGTGTGTCTTGCTACCATACGGATATTCAGCCTAACGCTGCCATTAAATGGCCTGGTTAAAATGAATTGATTCCCTAATTCATGATAAAAGAGAAACCAGTAAATGGAACAAGAGTACAAATTCTGCTATTTTTCTTTCCTTTTTTTTTTTTCCTTAAAAAAGAAAAAAAGAATTATATCCGTGGGAACAAGGATTACATAAAACAACACAGAGAGTTTTACATTGCAGCAGCTTGCTGGTTCTGCACGACCCAGTATGCTGGCTTCTGAAGAGGGATTCTTTTTAATCATGGTGACTCAGGTGTGGATCCCATCTGTTGATGCCAGTTAGAGCAGATCACCAAAAGTCTTCATTAGCTGCAATTTCAGTCTACCACTCACATTAGGCTTATCACATAAAGGGAGATTGATGTTAATCATATAAATGAAATGGCACACTCTCTAGGTGCTACTCTTAAAATGGAAGTAAAACCTTTTTTTTTTTTGATGATTAGTTGAGAAAGCCTCAATTACATAAGCCTTTTCAAAAAATATTCCTTCCCCTAATTCAATTTAGCAGCAGGATGGTATGAATGCCAAGGTGGAGAGATGCCTGTCTCTGTCAAATTCTGGTTAGTATGGGAGACAGAAACACATTAATAAACAGGTGATTATGCAACTCCCATCTCTGTTAAAAGCAGATTGGAAGTCTATTACAAACTGATTAAATTTGCCACTTCTTCCCTTCAAACAATTATATTTGCTCATTAACACTTGGTATGTTGAATGCTGCTTAAGAAGAAGATAGGAAAATTAAATATCAATCATTCTGCCTCCTCAGAGATTTTGGGCTGACTCAACATAATGACATTTTCCTTCAAAGAACAATAGGCTCGTGCTCCTGAGATAGTTAGAGTGGAGGAGAAATGGGAGAAGGGGGAAAGTTATTTAAAGAGTGATGTAAAGTAGACATAAAGGAACTACATGAGCAGCTCAACTGTTGTGCTGCATTGATCACAGAATTATAGAATGGTTTAGGTTGGAAGAAACCAACCATCTAGTTCCACCCCCCTGCCATGGGCAGGGACATCTCCTGTTAGAGCAGCTTGCTCAAGACTATCTCCAGCCTGGCTTGGAACACTTCCAGGCTTGAAGACACAATCATTCTAGCAGGGCTGTTGTGACAGGACAAGGGGTAATGATTTAAAACGAAAAGGGGGAGGTTTAGACTGGATAGAAGGAAGGAATGTCACCACTGAGGGTGGTGAGACATGGACAGAGGTCATACAGACAGGTGGTAGATGCCCCAACCCTGCAACCATTTCAGGTTGGGTTGTTTGGGACTCTGAGCAACCTGCTCTAGTTACAGATGTCCTTGCTGTTTGCAAGGAGGGGAAGGTGTGGGGGGATATTGGACTAGGTGACCTTTAAAGGTCACCTCCAACCCAAACTATTCAATGATTCTAAGACTTGTTTCCGCTTCTCTTATTCTCCCTCTTGACTGGGTACAAAGAAAGTATTGGGACTTGCTGGTGATACTGGTACCTAGATCTTCATTACTCATACTGAATGTAGGAAAACTCAAGTTTGGTATTGCTGCTCTAGTTTATAAGGGATGATAAAGCCACATTTAAACTTGCTTGTCTAGCAGGAACCTGTCAGAGTGATCTTCTGGTGAGCCTCTTGGTAACAGTTGTATTAGGAATTGCAAGTGAAATGCCAATTCTGTATCTCTTTATTTAGGATTCAATGGAAATGAAAACCAGCATCATCATTAGCTAAAGGTAAAAAGGAATGGTCCATTTCTTCTTAAGAGGGTGTAGAAGCCCAAAGGGAATTAATAAATGGTGTGGTTCTGTCCTAGTTTTCCTGCCTGGCTCATCTGCAGAAAGACTGTGGACTGAAGAATGTGGTGGGTAAGTGGAAGAAACAGGCAAATTAGATGTCTCCTAAGATCACAAAGTCTAATTCTGGTCTCCACCCTGCCCCACTATCATCTGACACAAAGTAGAACCTCATCTGGGACTGTTGAGGCCTGGAGGACAGAAGAGTGAAAGCTCTGTGACAGAAGATGTGAAACCTTCCAACTGGCAGAAGTTGGGACTGGAGGCTCCAGATGCTGAGTTGCTTAAGGGATAGCTGAAATCACAGTAAGAGCTCTTATTGGACATGGTCAACTGCTTTGATAATAAAAAAAAAGCCATTAAAAAAATGTATATGACCTCTAAATCCAACAAATGGCAAGATTATTTTGAGTATATTAAACCCAGTATTCCAGCTGGCTCTCAGGAAAGGTTGGGCATATGTTGAAATAAAGCATGTGGGTGTAGCTTAACTTCTTCAGATCTAGGGGCAAATGCTTACTCATAGAATACCTACTCCAGAGGAGATTCCCTCCAAACACATATATGCTATCCAGGTGGGGCCAGGATATTGGCATATTGCTCAATAGAATGATAGAAACACAGAAGAGTCATCTTTTCATAGGATCACAGAAACATTCCTGTTGGAAAAGCCCCTCAGGATCACCAAGTCCAACCAGTATCCCTGCTCAGCAAGGTTCACCCTTAAACCATATCCTCGAGCACCACATCCAACTGACTTTTAAACACATCCAGGGTTGGTGACTCCAGCATCTCCCTGGGCAGCACATTCCAATGCCTGACCATTCTTGCTGGGAAAAAATGTTTCCTAATGTCCAGTCTAAACCTACCCAGTCACAGCTTGAGGCCATTCCCTCTTGTTCTATCACTATTTACCTGTGAGAAGAGACCAGCAGCAGCCACTCCACAAGGTCCTCTCAGGTAGCTGTAGACAGTGTTGAGGTCTCCCCTTGGCCCCCTCTTCCTCAAACTAACCATCTCCAGCTCCTTCAGTTGCTCCTCATAAGATCTATTCTCTAGGCCCTTCTCAGCTTCATAGCCTTCCTCTGCACTCACTCCAGCACCTCCACATCCCTCTTGTAATGAGGTGCCCAAAACTGAACACAGTCTTGAGGTGTGGCCTCACCAGAGCAGAGTCCAAGGGCACAATCACCTCCCTGCTCCTGTTGGACACAGCATTTCTAATCCCAGTCAGGATGCCATTTGCCACCTGGGCACACTGCCTGCTCATATTGAATTGTTTGTCAATGACAACCCCCAGGTCCCTTTCAGCTGGGCAGCTTTCCAGCCACACTGCCCCAGGCCTGTAGCATTGCTTGGGGTTGTTGTGGCCCAAGTGCAGGACCTGGCATTTGGCCTTGTTGAAGCTCATGCCTTGACATTGGCCCATCCATCCAATCTATCCAAGTCGCTCTTTAGAGCCTTCCTACCCTCCTGCAGATCAACACTGCCACCTAACTTGGTGTCATCTGCAAACTCACTGCTGACACACTCTGTGTCTGCATCAAGGTCATCAATAAAGATGTTAAACAGAAGTGGTCCCAACACTGAGCCCTGAGGAACACCACTTGTGACAGGCTGCCAGCTGGATTTAACTTATCAGTTCTGAACTTCAGCAAAAAATAAACAGGAATGCATCAGAATAGGCAGATAAAGTCTTTGAGGACAAGTGAAAAAAAAAAGAGATTAATTTAGGTGCTGACTAAGGATTAAGTCTTGTTCACAAGCAAACTTTTAAATGACAGGCTGCAGAACTGTCTCTCTAGGATCCTTTTGCAAGTGTAGTATCTTTGGGTCCTGTATCAAACTTGTTAACTGAAGTGCTTTGCTATTTTAAGGACCTGATGCCTGATTACCACTAAACAATTAACATCCATTTGCATGGCACATCTCCCAAAATTTTGCTGAATATTTATTTCTACCACAACGTATCTACATTTTTCAGTGGTAACAACACATTGAGTAACCTCTGCATGTATTTTGCTTTTTTGGCTCAAAACCTAGCTGAACACAAAGGTAAAGGATAGCTTACTTGACATACCAGGAAATGAGATAATAATTCAGTTGGGTACTTTGTACCTAAGTGATTGAGCCTGCTCTGTCCTGGGTATTGACCGTGGCAAGAACCCGTATCAAAGAGTATAAAGTGTAATCCAAGTGACAAAACCTTTTAGCATCATATAACCAACAAGAAAGGGTAATAAACTTACCTTGTGTAGCTATGTAGTGATTTGGTCTATGATAACCCTAAAAGAAATTGAAGAAAAAAAAAGAAAGAAATATAAGTAATATAAACCTTGGCTATGTTGCTGTAAAATTTCATTTAAAGTATTATTCAGCAAAAAATCACAATGATAGAGATAATGTAGTAGATTAAAAAGTTCTTTTCACTGAAGGTAGTGCAAAGGAGAAGCAGAACAAAAAAAACCCAAATGTGTTTTCTGCAAGACACTTAAGCTTCAGCCCTGTGCATTAGGGGACAGCAGTAATATGTTCTTTCAGTCTCTTGTTGGCTTTGCTGCAAATGAACAGCGTGAAACCCTCTCTAGCACTTGCAGTTAATGGCATCAGATGCTCAGGGAGGCTGAGCTCTATCTCAAAGCTATTGAGTACGAAGTCAATTNGCCATGCAACAAAAACTTAATACCCTATGGATTCTTTGCAGCATTGAATAGGCTGCTGATGGGGAACAGTGCCATTTAGGAAGGACATGGAACTGTAGCAGCAAGTCCAGAGCAGGCCATGAAGATGGTCAGAGGGTTGCAGCAGCTCTGCTGTGAGGGCAGGCTGAGAGAGTTGGGGCTCTTTGGGCTGCAGAAGAGAAGGTTTTGAGGAGACCTTGGAGTGGCCTTCCAGTATCTGGAGTATCTACAGGAGGGCTGGTGGGGGACTACTGACAAGGTCTTGTAATGACAGGACAAGGGGCAATGGGTTTGAACTGGCAGAGGGGAGATTTAGACTGAATGTTAGGAGGAAGTTCTTTACAGTGAGGGTGGTGAGACACTGGCACAGGTTGCCCAGGGAGCTTGTGGCTGCTCCCTCCCTGGAGGTGTTCAAGGCCAGGCTGGATGAGGCCTTGAGTGACCTGTGCTAGTGGGAGGTGTCCCTGCCTATGGCAGGGGGTTGGAACTGGATGAGCTTTGAGGTCCTTTCCAACCTTACCATGCTATGATTCTGTTTTTTACAGTATTTGAGCTTCTCATGCGATGGGAGGGCCACTAAAAGTTTAGATTATGTATTCAGTTGATAAACTCAGTTCTGTCAGTGTTAATCTTTTGATAATGGTTGTCAGTCACCAACAGGAAGAACTTTAGAGCTGTGGCTTGCATGCCATTACAGTTTCTTTGTAGAAGAGCAACTGATGCAAGGTGGGAAAGAACTAAACAGCTGAAGATACCTTGAGTATTACAAGAAGAACAACAAGAATTGCAGAATTCATTCCTTTACATGGCAGTGAAATAACTACCTCCCTGGGCAACCTGTTGTAGTGTTCCACCACCCTCATGGTAAAGAGCCTGTTCCTAACATCCAATCTAAATCTGCTCTTCTCTATTCTGAAGCCATTGAACCTCATCCTATCACTCCAGCCCTTAGTAAACAGGCTCTTTCCAGCTTTCTTGTAGGCCCCCTTCAGGGGGACCACTTGCATGAGTAAAACTGCAGCCACTTCTGTAGCAGATAACAAATATTTCAAATGGAAACCTGACCAGGAAGATTAAAAACAAAAAAATAAAAAATAATTGTTTTGTGGTAGAATTGTCTTTGGAACATGTCTGAAGTCCTCCAAGCTTTGAGATGAATCCATCTGCTGAGGATGGAGAGGAGAATTTTTTGGCTCTCAGACATTGTTTCTTTTAGGACCCTAATCTCTCCATTCCTTTGTACTTCCGCAAGGGGAAAAAAAAAAAAAAGAAAGACTGCTGTGTAGCTATCTCACATAGCTATCATATTACCTCAGACTGTATGGTCCAGATCCTCATTCTTCACATCTTTTAATATTTTGGAGTCAGATCAAAATCTGTAGGGCCACATGGTAGTAGCCTAAGAATGAGAACAACCCTCACTGCTGGAGAAAGTGTGAAAGCAAATTCAAATCTAAGTTCTCAATGTGAACTCCCTCATTTCTTTCATGTGTGATCATTCCCTTCAGAGTTTAGAGGGACATGTAACTGAACATATATCCATGTGTGCCTTTACCTCTTGGTGAGTGTGTTATGCTTTCTAAAAGCAAGGGGCTGAGTAGAAATCTCAGCATAACCCAGTGATTCTTGAACGTGCTGATAAAAAACAGTGGAAGGAGACCTCTTCAGAGCATTACAACTTCAGCCTGCTGCAACACAAGTACCTACTGTTCTTGTATAGATCTAGCTCCTCAAGGAGAAAAAACATCAGTTGCATTCCTGTTTCAACTGCAAGCTGTGACACCATTTTTTAAAGACTACACTCCTGAGCAAGAAATCTTTATCAGAGGCAGTTTGCTACGAAGAAACACTTGATTGCCATAGCCTAACATCCAGCATCCATGTAAGCAGTAAGATTATTACCTTTGGCATCCAGAGATACCTGGCTTTAGATACAACTGACTTTCTAATGATTTCCAATCCTGCTTTTGAGTTCATTCTGTCAACCAAAAACACCTTGTCTCCTAAAGAATTTATTCTAATGTAAAACATTAAGTTAACACGCTGCAGGATGAACAAAGAAGCCACCTTCAATAATTAATCAGCTTACATATTTAATGAAATGTCTTGCTTGCATTAGAGGCACTGGTTAACAGCTGCAGAATGTACTTTGAAGGCGACTTAAAAGTGCAGAGATGACAAGAGATTGCAAATCTCTGCATTAGGCATTACAGAGTTTTGTCACATTAATATGCAAGCAGCTTTCTTTTAAATGTGGAATGGTGCCAAGCTGTTGACAGAAAGTGAAAATAACGTTTTGTTAGCCCATAGAAGCACCAGCAGGCAAAGTAGCCATACAGTGGTGCTGGCAAGGTTTCAGTCTAATGGCAGTTAGAGGAGAGACTCCTTTCATTTGCTGATTGACAGAACCTTTGAGGCTCTTTTTTCTTATCCTTCAGCGTACACCTGGCTTCCAAAGATAGTACCTACCAACAACGTTTAGCAGCTGATATTAGCTGTGATACCTATTACAAATTGTGAATAATGTGAGAATAAGTAGAGCTGAACAGAAGGTTAGGTGTGCTGACTACGCCGGGATACGCACATCGATATAATTCCCATTGATGTAATCCGAACTCGTTTCTCCTTCGATGGGCTGCAGCCTCACTCGAGAGTGATCATCTGAAACAGCAATGATGGAGAGGAAAAGAAAAATAAAAAGTCATTAGAGACACATCCAGTAACAAAACTTCCATCAAAATGTTAATTTGACTTCCGCAAGGGGAACTCAGCTTTTGTGACTTGATGCTTGGTTTAGAATCATAGAATTGTTTCGGTCGGAAAAGACCTTTAGAGCTGCTGAGCCCAACCATTAACCTGAGACCAGCATGGCCATTAAACCATGTCCCAAAGTGCCACATTCACCTGTTTCTTCAACACCTCTAGGGATGGTGACTCCACCACCTCCCTGGGTAACCTGTTCCTATGTCTGAACACCCTTTCAGTCAAGAAATTTCTCCTACTATCCAGTCTAAACCTCCCTTGTCACAATTTCAGGCCATCTCCTCTCTTTCCGTCACCTGATACTAAGGAGAACAGACCAACCCCCACCTCACTACAGCCTTCTTTCAGGGAGTTGTAGACAGCAACGAGATTTCCACTCAGCCTCCTCTTCCCAGTTTCCTCAGCCACTCCTCAGAAGACTTATTCTCCAGACCTTTCACCATGTTGTCTGACAAAACATCATATCCTTATTTCAGTCATTCAGCAGGTTCTGGTTTTCAGTCTGAACACCTTAAATATTTCTAATGTGAAATCCATTGTAATTATCTGAGGATTTCTTGCCTTGATACCTTCCCCTTTTGTCAATAAAATAAAGAGCATTATTTTGCCAAAAGTTTAGCCATTGGGAAATGCTAAATGCTGTGATTCTACACTGCTTAAAGTAAGCCAAAGTCATTCTACAAATTGCCACCTCACAGTTTGTGGAGGAGGCTCATTATGCTTTCATCAAGAGAGAAAGCAAAATGAAGCAGTGACAAAACCCAAGCAGTCAGATAATGGCTTTGTCACTGAATTTTGTTCCACTGTGGCCATCCATATCAACCCAGAAGGATGCAAACATTTTCCAGCTCTGTTTTCCAAGTTCTGATCCAAACCCCCATTGCATGAAGCCTTGTCTTTGTCTTGTCAGCTGCCTCATTTCCTTTACGACACCACAGCAGTGACTCAGAAGTGCTGGAGGCTAGCCCAGGGATGTGGTGAAGTCACCACATCTGCAGGTGTTCAAAAAGTGTGTAGATATGGCACTTCAGCCCTTGGTTTAGTGGTCGTGGTGATATTGGGTTGATGATTGAACTTATGATCTTTGAGGTCTTTTCCAACTTAATGATTCTCTGATTCTAGATGAATCACAGAAACATTCAGGTTGGAAAAGCCCCTAAGGATTGCTGATATCCCTGCTCTACAAGGTTCACCCTAAACCATATCCCCACACAGATGTGCCCCTAGAATGAATCTCTGCATGCTGGTTAGGCTCTTTTTTTTCTTTTCTTTTTTTTTTCTAGACATTATTTACTGCTCTTGATTCTCTTGGTTCCAAAACAACAAAACACAATGGCTTTTCCAGAACGCTGCACAAGTTGTTGAAACAAATTGAGGGCATGATTTCAAGGATGGAGAGATGGTAAACAGCCACTTCACTGCTGCATTGTTTACAAGTTACTCCTGCTAATTAGATACCTGTATATTATTGTGTTTGCATGCTTCTTGCTGGCTGAGCTAATATTACTTGCAGCTGCTAATAAACCCTTGTGACTGTTATTGTTTTGTTGTAAATGTAAATAAGCATTTAAACACTTGAAACTTGCCATCCTTGTTCTAAAAAAACACCCAAACCCTGACTCCTAAAAGCCTCCTAAAAGATAATGAATGGATGAAAGAACATCAAGTGGCTTTACCACCCAACTTTGTCCTCAGTAGCATAATATTGGCCCATATTATAGAGGAGGAAGGAGAGGGCAAGTGGTTCTTACAATAACATTGGTTTGGGATTACAAGTTGAGTGGTTTTCAAATGGCTGAGTAGGAAAGGAAGAGGCAAATTCTTTATATCACACTCTTCCATGCTCCATGGGACTAGAAATCTCAGAGCTTCGTGAAGAAAAACTGGGAGACCTGGGGCTGTTTAGTCTGGAAAGCAGCAGAGAGGGGAGCTTCTCAATGCCCAGCAGTATCTCAAGGGTGGGGAACAAGAGAATGAGGCACTATTTCAGTGGTGCCCAGTGATGGGACAAGCAGCAGTGAGCACAAACTGAAGCACAGAAAGGAACACAGAAAGTTCCACCTAAAATAGAGGAAATAGCTTCTTTGCTGTGAAGGTGCCAAAGCCCTGGAGCAGACTGCCCAAGGAGGTTGTGGAGTCTCCTTCCCAAACCTGCCTGCACACTGTGATCCTGGACAACTTGCTGTGGGTGTCCCTGCTTTAGCAGAGGGGTTGGACTAGATGATCTCTAGAGGTCCCTTCCAACCCCTACCATTCTGTAATTCTGTGATTTCCTTCCCTTCAGAGATGGAAATGGCAGAGCCAAATATGGTTAAATGAGGATCAATTATGTTTGCAGCTCTTAGTTCCACACAGCTCTCACTGTCATTTTCTTGTGACAGTTCCATTCAATGGTCTCCAAGAATGAGTTTTTCTGGATGTGTTGGAATATTCAGATCAATAATGCTCATCAGGATAGCCTTTTCAGCCTCTTAATTCACTCCAATGGGTAGAGATCTATCCAACACATGTACCCCACATGGGTGGAGATGTACTACATTACCCCTTGCTGATCTGTCCCTACCACACTACACTTCTCCAAGTGCTGTGCTGCTCTCTGCTTAACTGAGCTATTTAGCAGTTTCCTCAGAACAGAGGTTCAGCTCACAGGCCTTTAGTTCTAAAAGTCCACCCTGCTTAAGTTACTACACTGGGAACAGATTTGAGATCCGATCCAACTTCTATTGAAGTCAGCAGGCTGCAGAAGCTTGTATGGACTTGTGGTGTATCTTGATCCACGTTTCCACCATTTCACAGAATCTCACCCTGGTAGGAGAGATCATCTAGTTGAACCTCCCCCAGCCAGAGCAGGTTGCCCAGCATTGCAGTGCCCAGGTGTGTTTTGAATGCCTCCAAAGAAGGAGATTCCACAACCTCTTTGGGCAGCCTGCTCTGCCACCCTCAAAATGAAGCAGTTTTTCCTTATGTTCACAAGGAACCTCCAGTGTTCCAGTTTATGTCCATTGTCCCTTGTCCTGTGTCTAGATAACACTGAGAAGAGTCTGGCTCCACCTTTCTGAAACTCAAAACAGTGCTCCCAGGACAGCACAGGCTAATCAAGAGCTCCACTTTATATTTCTTGGATTACTTAGGGCAGGACTCAGTCATCTAAACACAAGGATTTTATCCACTTTATATGCCTCAGGATACACTGCCTGCCCTTCAGTTGCCACCATGGAGTAACACAAGTCTCTCATTGGTCTTGTGTCACATCTTTTGGTCCTATGTAGATGTCTTAGGTTACCTGAAATGGCACTACATAGAACCATGGAATTACAGAATTGTTTTGGTTGGAGAAGACCTCCAAAATCATTGAGTCCAACCATCAACTTTAGACCATCCTGGTCATTAAACCATGCCCAAAGTGCCATGTCTGTACATTTCTTGAACACCTCCAGCAACAGTGACTCCACCACCTCCCTAGGCAGCCTGTTCCAATGCCTGATCAGTCTCCCAGTAAAGAAATTTGTCCTGAAATCCATTCTGTATCTCCTCTGGCTCAAGTTTAGGCAACCAAATTCCATCCTTGATAGAATGGGTTCACTCTTGTAGAATGAGCACATCAAAGAGTTCCACACTGAGCAAAAGAAGCTTCAATTGCCCACTAAGGACTACTTTCATATTAGAAGTTCATATTACTTATTTTAGAGTGGTTTATAAAATGGAATAATATTCGGTGCTATCTTTTCTCCACCTTTCCTTGTGTTTTGATATTTTTTCATCTACTCCACTCTTTCTTTGCAATAATTCTTGCTTCAGACTGGACAAAACTATCTAAGTTGCATCATACCTATAGTTTCAAATAATAATTTTTTTCTTTTCTTTTCTTCTCATATACATCATTTCTAGCACTGCATTTCAGGGAATTCTGGAGGTAATGGACTGTTCAATACCCACTTATTCACAGCAATGCCCCTCTTTTATTGCTTTGACAACTCTACTTAACTCCTCCCTGCATGGCAACACTTCTTAATTTGCAAAAATTCTTTAGTCAACAAAAAATAAATGTTCCTGTGACTATCCCTGTGCTTATTCAAGTAGATTTAAACCTAAGTGGTACACAAGCCACGCATTCCTCCAACACAGAAGTATTTTGCTTGGAGAAAGCCTTTAAGATCATGGTATCCAACCACTAACCCACCACTGCCATATGTTGACTCTCAAACAGGCTCTAGAATTTTAGGGTATTTTTTTTCCTTTATACTTCAGCTGTCTTTGACATTTTTTTCCAGCTTTTAAACTCTTTCTTTTACAGGTAATTGCTATTTTGATACCCTTCTATTAGGAGATCAAACTTAACTTTGCACTGATCACTCAAGCTTTCAAAATTATGTTAGAATCCATTTGCCTTTGTAAGAAATGGTAAGAGATGATGAACATAAGCATTACCTACAGCATGTATATGCCAGCCTGCAGACTGTGATCTCTAATGAGCCCCAAGAGCAGCTGGTTGATTAACATGTCTGGCCAATGACCCTTTCTTGGGACGTGCCTTGCTGCTTTTTGCAAATCAAGTCTTTTATAAATGCCTCACCTAAAGTCTTTAGCTGCTTTTAAACTCTGTGATCGATAGTATCTTCTCATCTAGTCAATACTGACTTAAGCCTTTACCTAAATACAGAACCCCTCCCACACCAAAATTGCTTCCACAACTCTCCTGAGGAAAACCTGATAGATTCTACTGAAATCTATGCAAAACTCTACATATTTCTGGCAGAAACAGATTTTTATTTAGCTCAAAACTTATTCATTTGGTCGACTCATGCCAGTTTTTGTTCCTAACGAGAACACACTCACGTCTATCATCATGAATGCCATCCAGAGGGACCTGGACAAGCTTGAGAAGTAGGCTTGAGTGAAACACATGAGGTTCAGCAAGGCCAAGAGCAAGGTCCTACAGAGCAATCTGTGGTATCAATACAATCTTGGGTTGTTGACGGGATTGAGAGCAGCCCTGAGGAGAAGGCCTTGAGGGTGCTGATGGCTGAAAAGCTGGACATGAGCTGGCAATGTGCAGTCAGCCTAGAAGCCAACTCTGTCCTGGGCTGCAGCCCCGAGCAGCATGGGCAGCAGGTGGAGGGAGAGCATTCTGCACTTGTGCTTCCCTCCTGAGACCCCACTTGCAGTGCTGAGTCCAGCTCTGGAGTCCTCAGCACAGGAGAGAAATAGAACTGAGTGGGGCCAGTGATGGCCACAAAAATGGTCAGGGGGCTGGAACCTCTCTGCTGAGGCCAGGCCGAGACAGTTGGGATTTTTCAGCCTGGAGAAGGCTCCAGGGGGACCTTCTTGTGGCTTTTCAGTACTTAAAGGAGGTACATAGGAAAGATGGGGACAGACTTTTTAGGAGAGTCTGCTGTAACAGGACAAAGGGGTGTTGATTTTGAACTAAAAAGGAGATTTATACGAGAGAGAAAGAAACATTATTTTACACTGAGGGTTGTGAGACACTGTCTCAGGTTGCCCAAAGAGGTGGTAAAAGCCTCATCCCTGGAACCATTCCAGCTCAGGTTGTGTGGGGCTCTGAGCCACCTGATCTAGCCAAAGATGTCCCTGCTGAGTGCGAGGCTGTTGGAATGACAACCTTTGTAAGGTCCTTTTCCACCCAACCTATTCCACGATTGGAAGAACACAAAGCTTTCTGGGTTCAGTACAGAAGGATGATGTCTTCTGTGGGTGACTGAGCTGTAATCACGATTCAGCTTGTTGATAGGGAGGCTCACAAGCTGTAGCCACTTTTGTGGGGTGGGAAGAGCATGCTTGTAGCCAATTAAATGCACATCACTCGGGGAATGTAAAGCATACTGCCACTTTGACAAGCTCCTGCAGTGATGGCCACTTGGTGCTATTGTTTTAGTTCCCTCAGAGAACAATAATGCCTACAAAGGCAATAATGTACAAATAGTATCTTGGGGAAAATGTAAACAAAGAGGATAAATGGATGGGAAAAAAAATACATTAACTGCTTAACAGAAAAAAACCAAAAAACAAACCAAACCATTTCATTATAACATGTCCATGCTCAATGGCATCTGAGCTATCATATTTTTGCCTTTAAGCACAGCATAAAAGGGCAATTCATTAAAATCACAGAATCTTAGAGTTAGTTGGCTTGGAAAAGACCTTTAAGATCATAAAGTCCAACTGTCAAAATGCTTTTCACCAAAACCAAATATATACTCTGCTCTCCTCAGATCCCATCTGGAGTCCTGTGTGCTGTTCTGGAGCCCCCAGCACAGGAAGGACATGGAAGTGTTGGAGCAGGTCCAGAGGAGGCCACCAAGATGCTCAGAGGGCTGCAGCAGCTCTGCTGTGAGGACAGGTCGAGAGAGTTGGGGCTTTTCAGCCTGGAGAAGAGAAGGCTTCCAGAAGACCTTAGAGTAGCCTTCCAGGATCTGAAGGGGGCTACAGGAAGGCTGGGGAGGGACTATTGACAAGGTCTGGGAATGCCAGGACAAGGGGCAATGGGTTTGAACTGGCAGAGGGGAGATTGAAAGTGGATGTTAGGAGGAAGTTGTTTGCAGTGAGAGTGGTGAGACACTGGCACAGGTTGCCCACGGAGGTTGTGGCTGCTCCCTCCCTGGAGGTGTTCAAGACCAGGTTGAAGGAGGCCTTGAGTGAGCTGTGCTAGTGGGAGGTGTCCCTGCCTATGGCAGGGGGTTGGAACTGGATAATCCTTGAGGTCCCTTCCAACCTTACCATTCTGTGATTCTATACACAAGTATCTGGGACAAGTTTTCAGAAGTGGATTGCTAAAGTGATATTCTCATGGTCTGTGAGATTATTTATCCAGCAGAAAACCACACAAACCAAAGTCCTCTCTGCCCCACTGCATGCAAGTATTTAACAGATGACAAACTGTGGGCAGTTTCAGCCTCTCTTTTAAGATCCTGCCTTTAAGTCTAAACAGCCACATAAATAGGAAGTGTTACTGAGAACAACTCCATCTGACTCTTTCTTGCTTTGCTAAATACTGAGGACATTTGAAATAAATTGAGACCTAAATGACCTGAGTTACATATCTGCCCTCTCAGAAAGCCTTCAGAATCATTTGCAATTGCCATTAATTTGTGTATTTCATAACTCTTCCTTGTTTTCCCTTGGCTATTCATCACTTCATTACCTCGTGAGTACAACACTGGGAGTCTATTTTCTCCAAACAAAGGGTGTCTAAGTGTAAGGCAATGCAATGAGGCTTGTGAGCACATGTCCTGTGAAGAGTAGCTGAAGGAACTGGAGTTGTTCAGTCTGGAGAGAAGGAGGCTGAGGAGATACCTGAGGGGCTCTCTACAACTCTCTGAAGGCAGGTTGGAGTGAGGTGGTGACCAGCCTCTTCTCCCTGGTGGCAGGCAACAGGAGTAGAGGAAATGGATGCAAGCTGCCACAGGGGAGGTTTAGGCTGGGTATTAAGGAGTATTTCTTCACTGAAAGGGTTCTTGACCACTGGAATGGTCTGTCTGGGACAGACTACCTCTGGAGATGTTTAAGCAGTGTGTGGACCTGGCACTTAGGAACATGCTTTAGTGTTGAGCCTTCAGTGCTGGGTCAAAGGCAATCTGCAGAACCCACTATCAAGGTATACGGATGTGATCATGGACACTTTCATTAGGATGCCTGAAGCAATTTGGGAACTGTGAGAGCTGAGCACTGGTTAAAGATCTCTTTCTCCCTCAGCCAAATACTGGCACCAGAGTGGAAGGTATACAGAAGGCTAGTTGAGAAAACACATTAAATCTGGCAGTTTCCTCAAAAAAAAACCCCAACCCAACAAAAAAACCCCAACCAACCCCCAAAAAACCATCTTCCCTCACTTTTATTTTCTTAATTAGAGACAAGGAATATAAGCCTGGTGTTAGCAAGAGGCTGGTGGCCATTCTTAGCCAGCCCTAAAGGGAAGCTACCACAGCACACAATTAGGTTGCCAACACTTACATGCAATGATATTCCCATATCTGTTTTTCATTCTGTTCTCGTCTTTCTTAGCTGAATCCCATGGTGCAGACTGTCCTTCAAAGAAGCTCTAAAAATGGAAAGAAAGTGACATTAAGAAAAACATGCAGCAACGGTTAGCTTATGGATGAAACCAAGGAGAAGACAGACAGTACTCGTGGGTATTGCTGTTGAATTGTCATTTAAATGGTTCTTTTACTGAGTGAAAATGTGAGTCTCCTGTTTAAATGCTCTTTGCACAGAGCTCCAGAGGTTACCTATTTTAGATGTTACCCAAAATTTGACATGAGAGTATCTGTGTAACAGCAAGAAGAATTATTTGGATGTGAAGTGCTAATAAATCTTTCCAAAGCTGCATTCTTTCAAGACCAGCATTTCTGCTATCCAGTTTCTCCACACAGTTCATAAAATCATAGACTCACAGAATGGGTTTGGTTGGAAGGGGCCTTTTAAGGTCATCTAGGCCAACGTCTCTGCAGTCAGCATGGACATCTGCAACTAAAGCAGGTTGCTCAGAGCTCTACAAAACCTGACCTATAATGTTCCCAGAGATGGGGCTTCTACCACTTCTCTGAGCAACCTTCAACAGGGTCTCACCACCCTCAGTGTAGAAGAGTTCTTGCTTCTCTAGTCTAAACCTCTCCCTTTCATGTTAAAACCATTGCCCCACATCCTGTTGCAACAGGCCCTACTAAAAAGAATCTCATACACACATGAAGATGAAGGACCTCCCTCATCAGACTTGGGATTGCTCCAGTACTTGAGTGCAGAATTACACACTGTACTAACATGCTTTTTTATTTATTTTTTTTTTATGTACCCACAACCTTCAGGTAGTTCTTGGCTGTTTTCTTCATGGATCTAACTTATACAGGCATTAAAAAAAATATTGGATTCTACTAGCATGTATGTGGGGGTTTTATCACACCACCAAGATGACTGTTTTGTCAGATAATAAAAATAATGTGATTGTGCAAAAGTTATAATCTAATATTCACCCACACTCTCTGTTGTAATTAACACATTTAACGTAGATAAGAAAGATGAAGGTGTTAAAAAATATATATTAGTGCATTAATAAAACACACCAAATGCCAAAAGAGCAGCAAGCAGGTTGCTATGTTCTATCTGTCCTGTGCATTCCATGGTCTAACAGAGCATGTCCACATACATATTGTGTCTTTAAGTCACTTGGTTTTGACATATTTTATCATTTTTCTACTGAAAGATTGATTTTTTTTTTTCTTTTGGTTAAAAATATTTTGGTTGCCCACCAAACCAGTGGATTTGTGTCAGGACAACATCTGGTCCTAACTCACATTTAGATATTTCTACTAGAACCATTTGTAGATTAAGTCTTTTGGTCCATGATTTAATTTTCTGGCAGCAGCAGCTCAAAATGGCTAAACCCCAAACTATACAGGGAAGACACTGGGAAATTTGTGTCTTCTACAAGACCTCAGTGCATTCTGATTGGTTTTAAAGACAAATAAAACAGTCTATTAAATGGACTACCATTAGTGCCCTTTGTCATTACACCCGAAATGGGCTGTTGTTCAAATCTCCACAGTTTTCATTGTCAAGGAGCATAAAAGTCAAAATCAACCCCTGATCTCTTGTTGAAGTCAGTGGAACTCAGGGACATTCAGTCCCTAAAATGAATTTTCTTTTAGTAAGTTCATCAGAGAGCTGATTTCTGACTTAAAACCCACTAACAGAAATTGGTTTCTCCTTAATCATAGCACATTGTTGTTGGGTACAGCTCTGAGAAACACAGATTCCTGCTAGGATACAGAAGTGGAACCCTCTAAATCCTACAACAATTTACAGCATGGTGGCTGTTTGCCCAAAAAAAGCATCAATCATTATTTGATTAGGTATCTGTCAACAGCACCTAAAGCAAGCAAGCCACTCTGTCTTCCCACCAAACTCCAGAGCACTCCTAGGTCAGGGTGAGTGGAAAAAGCCAGACTGAACTGCATGTGGAATTGGTCTCCATGGGCAAAGACCTATGTCTCTGTTTCTTCCAAAGTCCACACTTGGAGGGGGGTTGGTCTCTTCTCCCAGGCAACCAGTGACAGAACAAGAGGACACAGTCTCAAGATGTGAGAGGGGAGGATTAGGCTGGACGTTAGGAAGAAGATTGGCCATTGGAATGGGCTGCCCAGGGAGGT
>VWYK01019594.1:6999-22815 GCA_013399775.1 Semnornis frantzii | reverse complement strand
TCTCTGAGTGAAGAACTTTCTACAATATATGGTAACTCAATATTTATTACAGTACATGGTAACTCAGTCCATACTACAGCATGTGCTAACTCAATATATACTACAGTATGTGGTAACTCAGTATACATAACAGTATGTGGTAACTCAATATATGGTAACTCAGGCTTTGCCCCCACTTGAAATCCCAAGGAGTGTCCCCACTGATTTCAGCAGCTGCATGATCTGGCCCAGCGAGGCAGACATCATGGCCTGGAGGCTGAGTCAGATAAGGTCTCTTACGAACCTCATGTGAGCAAATAACTTGCATAAAGAGGAAATTATTCCTGAGTAAGCAGCAAGCAAGCAGGACATCAAGCTGCCTTGACTCTAATTTGACCTTTCTGGCATTTGGCATAGTCACCTTTTGATTAATGCTTTGGTTTGTGTGGTGAGACTTGTCTGAGTGTCTACATACTCGTGGTGGTGATGGTAGAAATAAGGACTCCTTTCTGACCCCCTGAGGGGTTGGGCAGCTGTAGCCCAGGTAAGAGAAGGTGCTGCTGTCCGTGTTTTTCATGACACTCATTTTGCCTCTACCAGTACATGTTAACTGTTACAGCATACAGCTGAAAACTGGAGGAAGTGACAGCTCTCCATCACTACACCCTTCCTGCATGTTGTGTGTGAGCTGCTGCTAGACTCAGAGGTGGTCTTGGACCTTGGGTAAATGACTCTTTAATCACTCTGAGAGCTCCAGCTGAAGTAACCAAGGAATTGTTGCCTTCTATTTTCGGTTCTGTGAGCGAAAACAATCTACCTTAAATTCAGTAAAAGCAGAGGCTGCTTTGAGGAGAGCTTGCAGATTTGTCCTGTAGTGACAGTTTGCATACCAAAGGGTGAGCAATAAAATGCTGTCTGAGATCTGTTGAGCCAATTCTGCAAACTCCAGTTATGTGGGAGATGAAGCTTTGTGAAACAAACCTTCAGTGCTAGCCTGGATTTAAGGCTGTGAATAAAGGCAGTTTTTATTTGGACTAACTAATCCAAACAGCAGAAAATAACTGCAAACTTCCTTTGAATGATTCCTCGTGGATCTAATTTGTATATTCATCTTGCTCACTTGGGAGATTTGCTTCTCCTTCATTATTTTGTTAGAAAATCCAGCAGATTAGCAGTTGTTGATGCTCTTTGGTTCCTGCTCTTCTTGCACATTTGTGCATGTTGCCTGTTTGTGTGGTAGCACCACAGGGGCTGTGGTGGGGTATGAGGGGCGAAGAGCTTGGGCTCAATATCCAGGATCTGTCTATCTGTCTGTCTGTCTTTTTATCTGTCTGTCTATCTATCTGTATGTCTCTCTCACTCTCTCTATCTGTATGTATGTGTGTATATGTGTGTGTGTGTATATATATATATATATTTTATATATATATTTTTTTCCCCCACCTTTGGCTTTTAAATCTCTGTTACCAAACCAGAAATCTTCCATGCAGGCAGAAAGATGGTGACAATTTGAGCTTTGCCATCTCCAGAAGTGATCTACTGTCTGTTTAGTGCATATGCATGCATGAGACAAACCTTTGGTTCACTTGGGTATGATGGATCAGACAACGCTTCCAGTGTGATGGTTTGGGAGTTACCTGCCACCCCCTCCCCCCGCTTTATAAAATCCCCCAGACTAGACTCAGCCAGGTGGAAGTTAAGGACTGAAGCTCTGTTTACAGCTCAGCACAATGTACAAGCAGAGATACACACAACAGATATGAATAATTACAGAGATAGACAAGTTAAAGGCAATACAGAAACACAATTCCCCTCCCAGCAATCAGAGACCCCAGGAGGGGCTCCCAACCACCCTTCCACCTTCTTCCCACCTCTCTGCCTTACCCCAGGGTCTGCCTTATGTGCAAGGTGAGTTTGGAGGATGGGCAAGGGAGGTTAGAAGCAGAGTGATTAGTTAGGTTAGCAGAGAGGCCAGCAGCTCCCAGAGAGACAGGGACGAGACTCTCCATCTGTGTTATCTATGTTTCTGTTCTTGTTCTTATCCATCTCAGCAAACCTGTGAGTGAAACAGACATCACCATTGCTTGCTTTTCACAGCCTATAAACTATTTTTTTGTTGTTAATATATTCCAGTTAGCCTCAAAGCAGCACACCCAGGCATTTGGCACCACTTGATGTGTGGAGACAAGCCGTGGGCAGGGTTACAAGAGCAGCGGTGAGCCACCAGTAAGGGAAGCTGCTGAGCAGCTAGAATACTGCTTTTTTAGTTCCCAATCAAATCAAGTAAGCTGAGGTGAATGTACTGTGCAGCCTAGCAGGCTGGTGTGAAAGCAGTGCCTAACACACACCATGAGGCACTGAACAGCTGCCTGTGAGAGCTAATATTTCCTGGGGCTGTTTGGAAGTGTTTCGCTGGTGATGTCCTGTATGGCTGCCCCTGCTCTCACTCCTCTCTTCCTGCAGCCCTGACACTTCCACATGCTCCAGCCCCATCCTGGTGTAACAGGAGGCAAGCAAAAAATCCTAAAAATGGCTGCAATGCAGATGCTCCACATTCTCTGGATTGCAGGGAGGCAAGCCAGGGCACAGGTACTTATTTTTGTCCTCTTTCTGCTTCCAATTTCTCTCTCTGTGCTCAGCCCATGGCAGAGGTGACACAGCCTGCTCCTGCTGAGCACTATACATCATCCCACGTGCTCTGGAGATGTCTTGCAGCACATTGCTGAGAAAAACTGTTGTCCTGGCTGAAAATCACAGCTGGCAGCTGTTAGTTGACTGCAGAAATTTCCTCTGTACAATGTGAGGTTTGGGACCTGCCATTACTTTGTACTAAGCTTGAGTGGATCTGGGTGGGGTTTTATTGGTGTTAAATTAAAAAGGATGGCTGTTTTAAAACACCCAAACACTAATGAAAAGGATTGATATTCTTGATACTAATAATTATTTTAAAGGTAGGCTTTTTGCCTCACTTGAGGTGAACATAAAAGCCTGGACTGTTGGAATTTCTCTGCAGCAGCACTAGTTACCCCCCACCCAGGAAAAGCAAAGCACCCATTAGGTAAAGGTATTTTCATGGCATGATAAATGCAGCTGGAAATGCACAAGGGATGAAACCTCAACTTATCCAAATATCTTAGAGAAGGATAGACAGGGCTGTGCAGTTTTGGAAAGGAAAACCTGCTTAGAGTTATTAGTTTTAATAATATGTTCAGAAATATTCCCCAGTTCTATATTTCTGCAGTAACATTCCTTATTATGAAAGATAATAAAGAGCCATGTAAAATATCCCTGTCCAGTCAATCCAAGGAAATAAGGGGAAAATTTGAAACCCCTGTTGCCTATTTGAAGGTTCTTGACTTGTTATGATTCTTGGCATCACATAAGGAAGCCTTCAGACCTAGAGTTTGAGCTTGAGAATGTGATGCTGTTATTTTCATTTGCATTGTTAACCCAGAATGCTAGGTTCTGACCATTTGGGAGTTCCCTGCACCCCCACACTTTGTAAAATTCCCCAGACTAGACTCAGCCAGCTGGCAGTTAAGGACTGAAGCTCTATTTACAGCTCAGCACAATGTACAAGCAGAGATATACACAACAGACAGGAATAGTTACAGACATAGACAAGGTAAAGGGAATACAGAAACACAATTCCCCTCCCAGAAATCAGAGTCCCCAGGAGGGGCTCCCAACCACCCTTCCACCTTCTCTCCACCCCTTTACCTTACCCCAGGGTCTGCCTTATGTGCAAGGTGAGTTTGCAGAATGGGCAAGGGGTGTTAGAGGCAGAATGGTTCGTTAGGTTAGCAGAGAGGCCAGCAGCTCCCAGAAAGACAGAGACTCTGTGTGTGTCTTATCTACGTTTGTGTCCTTGTTCTTATACATCTTGGCAAACCTATAAGTGAAGCAGACATCAGCATTGCTTGCTATTCACAGCCTATAATATAATTTTCTCCATTAAAATACTCCAATTAACCTCAAACCAGCACATAGGTGTGTAGGGTAATGCAGAGGACCTTCCCTCTCCCCAGGAAACAGTGCTTTTCCTTGGCAATATGCAATCTCAGGCCATGAGACACTCACACTCAGAATCCTAGAGTGGCTCACTTTGGAAGGAGCCTCAGAGATTATCTGCTTCAACCTCCCCACCATGCCCAGGGACACCTCTCAGCTAGACTCAGCTGCTCAAGGTCTTGTCCAGCCTGGCCTGCAACACTCCTAGGCAGGAGGCAGCCACAACCTCCCTGGGCAGCCTGTGCCAGACTCTCAGCACCCTCTTACTGCAGAACTTCTTCCTCAGCTCCAGTCTAACCCTGCTCTGCCTCAGCTCCAAACCATTGCCCCTCATCCTATTGCTAGACACCCTTAGGAAAAGTCCCTCTGTGGCCTTCCTGCAGGATCCCTTCAGGTACTGGCAGGCAGCTCTAAGTTCCCCCTGGAGTTTTGTCTTCTCCAGGCTGCACACCCGCAGCTCCCTCAGCTTGTCCTCATAGCAGAGATGCTCCAGCCCTTGGATCATCTTTGTGGCCCTGCTCTGGCCTCCCTCCAGCAGCTCTGTGCTGGAGCTGAAAGGCAGGCTAATGTTTAATTTAACCCCTGTGAGAAGTCCTATTGATTTCAGAGGGGCCACACACAGTTAGGAAGTGGAGCATGGGTAAAAACAAATTTGGAGATTCAGATCTGGGCTATCTGGGCAGACCCTGTAAAAGCAGATAGCTGAATGCAGCTAAGAGACTAATTTGTGTGCTGCTCTGAGGAAAGCTGACACACCATTCTACAAACTGTCTCAAGTTTGCAGATATTTGGCATTGTCCCAAGTGAGGCCAAACTCTCAAAGTTTTATGATTTTTCTGAGGGGGGAAAAACTCAGTTCAGTGTTGGTGGCTTTTATTATTTTAATGGCTAAAAACACAATAATAACAAAATGTTTTGTTTGGAACAAGATATTGCAACACTGGGAGCATTCTCTGTATTTCACCAAGTGTTTTGTTTGCAAGGGAATTGGATTTGCCTCCAAATTTCCTGCTGTAGTTCCTGAGTCTAGCTGCATGGCCGTGGAAACTAATAGGGGAGATGGATGTGAAAGCCTAAAGGAGTAATTCTTTAATCTAAGTTTAATATTAGGTTAGCATTTACTTTGGGGATGTTCACACCATGCTGTGAAACATAATTAAGAGCTGCCTGAGGGCTAGATTTTTAGGTGTAAAAAGTAATAATTAACTATCTTGAACACAAAACTGTATTGGAACCATGTTGGCCCAAGCTGAGGTGATCACCAAGTTTGGTGTTCTCAGAATCAAAGTCTACAACTACCTGAGAGGACATTGTGGAGAGGCTGCTGCTGGGCTCTGCTCACAGGGAATTGGAGACAGAACAAAGGGGCAATGGCCTCAAGCTGAGGCTGGGGAGGGTTGGATTGGACATTATGAAAAAGTTTTTCATGGAGTGGTCAGGGACTGGGATGAGCTGCCCAGGGAGGTGCTGGAGTCACCCAGCCTGGATGTGTTTAAGGGTGGTTTGGATGTGGTGCTTTGGGCTATGGTTTAAGGTGAATCCTGTAGAGTAGGGTTCTAGGTTGGGCTTGGTGACCCTCAGGGGCACTGCTAACCTGGGTGTTGCTGTGATTCTGTGATCCTGGGACCAGCTTAGCACAGCTCTAGCACTTCCAGGTCTAGTTCTCACTGGGTTATCTGCCCAGCACTTTACTGCACAGTTAAGGCAACTTCAGAAAGAACCTGGGTAACCTGGAGCATCATTTCCCAAAGGAGCCCTATATAAATCCTTGTGAGTAAGGCACAGATCCATGTCACCATCCTGTTGGGCCCAGACATTACATACCACCTTAACTGCCTGTGCATCACTGTGAACCCCCCCTCTGCTTTTCTTTCTTGTGTGCAGACCTATTTAAAATCCTCACAGCAGCACTGCTTTGGTCCATACAGCTCACCCTTAAATATCTCTTACTTTTCTTGCTAGGCAGGTACACTCAGTCCACTTTCAAACTTCCCACATGTATTCTGGCATCTCTCAGCTGCAGGGAAATGGCCTGATTAGAGAATGTAGCCCTGAAGAGTGGGGTGCATCCAACCTTGGTTTCAGCTCCAGGTGTCCTACTTCTCAAGAAAATGTTTGGGTTTTTAGTTACAGGTAAGGGAGTGTTTTTTTTTTCCTTCAGCTTTTTTTCCTTCACTCAATTTCTTGCTTTCCTCTCTCTACCCTAAAATGCAAACTACTTAATTAACAGAAAGAGAAAGATCTGAGGACTTGAGAAACGTTGTCCCCAGATACCCAAAAGCATATGCACAGAGAAGCTCGGGCTCAGACTCAATTAACCAAAGAGGGATACGGATGTGCATCTTTCAAACGGATGCTCTAATCATAGCACTACAAGGGAAGGATTCCTTTGATTCTACCTTTCCATTCTTCCCTTCCACTTTTCTCTGGAAGGCTTAACTCCCCTGCTCTGCAAAGCTCGTGGCTGCAAAACACCAGTGGAGCCTCCGTGTCCTCTGGCTCAGCCGTGTGGAGCAATCCTTTTCTCTGTGCCTGCTGCTCTGCTGGGGAGGTGTTTGTGTCAGGCACTGTGGCATGGACTGCAGAGGTCAAGGCCACTAAGGCCAAACTTAGGGAGCCAGATATAACTTCATGTGCTGCCCTGTCTGCAACCATTTATTAGTACATGGAGTGGCTCTGAGCGTCACCCACCCCCCCATACACGATGAATTCACCCAGACTGGACTCAGCCAGCTGGAAGTTAAAGAATGAAGCTTTGTATTTACAGCCTGGCACAATTTACAGGCAGATATTAACAATATATTACAAATACTTGCAGCTGTATACAGCAATAGACAAGTTGAAAGTAATACAGAAACACAACCCCCTTCCCAGCAGTCAGAGTGCCCAGGAGGGGCTCCCAACCAGCCTTCCACCCCCTTCACCCTCTTCCTTACCTCAGGATCTCTCTCTTACGTGCAAGGTGAGTTGGAAGAGGTGGGCAGGGGGAGTTAAGAAGGAAATGATTGGTTGGGTTATGTGCAAGGTCAGGCAGAAACCAGGCAGAGACTGTTATCTATGTTTGTGTCTGTGTTTATGTATATCTGAGCAAACCTATGAGTGAAATAGGCATCACCATTGTTTTCTTTTCACAGCCAATAATCTAATTTCTCTCATTAAATTATTCCAATTAGCTTCCAACCAGCCCAGTACAGTAACCCAATAGATGCAGCAGGTTGCAGATGGACAAACCAAACTGTTAATGAGGGGCAAGCTATGACATTTCCTTCTTTAGCATCAAATTCCTCCTTGGGGCTTCTGTTGCTCATGTGCAGCCAGCAATGCTTCCTGTCCTACTGAGAACTGTGGCCTCCAGGGCCACCACCAGCTGGGACAGAGCAATGGTGACTCTCAGAATAGAAATTCTCTATGATGCTTTGTGATTCTTGTCCCAGGAGCCCAAACCTCACTGAAAATCAGCAGTATTGGCTCCTGAATCTCTCAGAGGGATGTGAAAATATTCTTGAGTCATGAGATGTGGGATTCTGTAAGGACTTGACTAATGCCTTAACATCTGCCATAGAGTATAGGGTAAAGCAGCTGGGGAAAATGGGAAGGTAATGAAGAAGGCAGTTCTAAAAGGGTTGAAAAGCAGCTGAAGTAGGCTGCACTTTTATGGACCTGGTGTTTCTGTTCTACCAACAGGACATTTTAGAGCCATCTTCCTGGGTAAGTTTGTTTTGTCCAACTCCAGTGCTAATCCTCTTGTATATGGCCTGTCCAGCATTTGCTTTCCCCAGTAATTCCAGTGTTTGGATTTTTGTTTTGTTTTGTTTTTCACCTTGGAGGAAAAAAAATCCATAACTGGAAGCTCAGAATCCTTAGTAACTGGACCTGTTGTGGAAAAGTAATTTACTGTAGCTATTTTTTTCTGAGATGGAATGAATATTCCTTAAAAAAAAAAAAAAAAAAGGCAAAGAGGAATCTTTTCTTTTACAATTGCTCCTTCAATAAACTATTTGTTTAAACCATATTTTTGCCATCCTCAGTGCTGAAGATTGTTTCCTATTTAAAGCAGGATGACAGAGCTCTTCCACTTTTTGGAAAGGCACTCAAGTTGGTACTCAAGAACAGAGCCACCCATTCTTCTTCTGGGAGCTAATTGATTAGCCTCAGAGCCACAGCTCCGTACCAAGGCACTCAAGTAAGTAGCCTTAGTTTTTCTTTTTAAATGACTTTTTTCCCCAGGCTGTGTTAGGCATGTCCAGGTGGTCTCAAGTTATTTACAAGGGCAGGAACCTCTGTGGTCAGAGGATTATCTGCACGGTGAAGCACATTTGAAAGTCAGTGTTTTCCTTCTCAGCAAACAGGACAATCATTGTTAGTGCATGTTCTCATTTGGAATGCTTTTAGGCTAAGCTTAAAGAGAACCTAGATATTATAAATCTCATTTTGCAGTCTTCTGTGAGTAGTGATTTCCTTTAAAAGAAGCTCATTCAAACAAAACCAACCCAACCCAAACAAACAAAGCAAGCAAAAAAACCTCCCAGAGCAAAGGCCTTGGATGTGTTAGTTACTTTATTAACTTTTTAAAAATGATCTGCATCTACCCAGTAAGGAGAGCAAATGGATGTTATGGCTCCTGATCAGCCTCCTCGTGAACTGCCTGCTCAGGTGGATTTTATTTCTCAAAGCCCGAGCTGTGTGTTTATAAACAATCCACTCTAATGACTTTCCTACAACACTTAACACCGCTCCTGTTTCCCCGCTGAGGAGAAAGAAAACAGTTTAAAGAGCAGTAAGTGCCTAGGAGCATCCATTCTCCGGCAGAGCTGCTCCCATTCAGGGCCCAGGTTCCACAATGAAAGCAGAGTTGGAGCCCACTGCGGTCAGAATAATTGACTTTTCCAGTTTTAGCAATTATTTCTGTTCAGAGTGTCTTCAGGGTTATTCTTAGGTCTATCTTTTAGGCTGCTGGCATCCGTTCAGCCTGGCAGCCAGATGAATGTTTTAAGAGGAAATCTGACAGACTGCATATATCTCCTGCAGGGCTAGTGCCAAGAGAGTTACTGTTTTAAATACCTATAGACATGTGTGTGTGTGTGTATATATGCACTAAAAAATATGGTAGCCAGGTTATAGGCTTGCTTCAGTTTTTAGCTTCACAGTTTGTTTTTGTTGAATCACAGAATGGTATAAATCAGGGATGGAAAAGTTGTATTAGGTCATTGAGTCTATCCTACTGCCAAAGTGGGACTGTTCCCTGCAGTCTATTTTCCAATGTTTTATCCAGTACTTTTCCATTCCCTGGGCTGGGTTTACACTTCAGCTCCTTTTTCAGTCGAGCCTATGTTTTGACATTTTAAGTGCTTTTCTCTGGAATTCGCTGAATTCTGTTACCACCCTGTGGCAACAACAGTGATGCCTGTTGCTACCTTTCAGTTGTGTGAGAAGCTAGCAAAAGTTATTTCACCTATGGCTGTGCCTTGCTCTCATCGAGCCATCAAGTGCACTGTGAATTTCCCCTCGAGTGTGTAGAGTTGTGGAGTGTATTTTTTTAATTGCTAAGGACACAAAAGCTGTTTATTTGCTATTTTCTCCTGCATGGCATAAGTTCTTCTTCTTTGGCTATGACTCATATATGAGGTGTGTGCTTTCTCTTTGGCTGTTTAACATTTCTTATTCAGTCACTCCACTCTCTACCTAAACAGTACTTTATTAATAGAAATCACTAATTTTTCCAAGAGCAGGCAAAGCTTTGCTATCTCCCTGTAAACCAAGCATGTGAAAACTTCTTTCTGGTGATGATAAATGGAAAACAGTCAGGAGAAGCCCTACGATGGTAGGGGCCAACACAAAGAAGTTTATGTTCAGTGAAAGGCAGAGATCATTGCTGCATGCCAGATCCACATTTGGCACCCTTTGCGAACAAGGCTCAGGCTGTGCTGGTGCTGTGTCTTGTGCAGTTTAAGAATTTCCATGGTATTTATCACTGCTGCTGCTCAGCATCTGTGTTGGAGTAAGACAGAGAATTGGGTTCACAGGAGACTGAACGCTAAGGGGCTTCCATCACCACATCCAGCGTGAGCAGGCTCAAGGCTTCCTTCGTTGTGCCAGCAGGTGTGAAAGCTCTGTCTTGAGACAGAGTGTGTCTCTGGTGTGACCTGATGTACAGTTGTGCTGCCTCTGGCTCTGCCTCACAGCGAGCATGGGAGTCAGAAAAAGGAACATCTGCAGAGCCACCTTCATTGAGGTCCAAATGAGAGTGTAACTGCAGTGATTAGCAGTTCTTTAGCCTTTCCAACAAAGCCTTTTAACTATAATATACCCCTGCGCTGATTTCCAGCAGAAATAAGTGTCCAAAAGATCTTTATATAGCAATCTTAGAGCAAGCAGCCTCCCTGTTAATGAGATGTTAACCCTCATTGCCTTTAAAACGTGGTTTCTGAACAGAGAGGCTCTGTGGGATTTAATTAGAGCGAGTTAACCTTTTCCCACTGAAATGCTGGCCCTACATGCTTTGCATGTTGAGTTTGCTTGTTCCATCTCCATCTCAAACAAACTTCAGTGATGCATTAGTTAATGGTTGAAAAATGCTGTGGGGCTGTGAGGGACTAGGAAGCAGAGCATTGTCATTAATACACAGGATCGCTAGTCAGGAGACCTGGGTTCCCTCCCAGCTGTATTGCTGATTTCCTGTAGCTGTGTGTGAAGATGTTGTCATGCCAATAAAGTCTGCCTGAACTGTGCATGACCTGGCCGTGTTCAGCTGCATCCAGCCAAAGTATTCAGGACTGCTTGCTAAAGTGTTAGGCACCTCTGTGCAGCAGAACAATTCGAGATCTTTGCTTCAGCTTCGCATTGTGGTTTCTGATAAAATGTTCTTATGATTTATAGCACCAGAATTGGCAGAAGCATTGAGTTTCTATTTCCTTCTGTCTCTCAGTCTATGAAATGAGAGTGATGAGTATTTTTGTGTCTTACCAGGATCAAACCCCAGTTTGTCTTAATTCTTCAATGCCTTTGAAACAAAAGGAGCTGAGAACGTGCAAAGCCAACTGTAAACCGCTCTGGTTTCCCCCTCTCGCTTCGTCTCTCGCACACATCCTGTGCAGTCACGAAGGCAAAATCCACCTCTGGAAGACACTGTGGCTCTGCTTGTTTAACACATTTCCTGGCTTAGCTTGGAAAAGTGGCTTGTAAATAGGGTTAGCCTTCACCCACTGAAATTTCTTTGGCAGGTGAAAACATATGAGATCATTTTACACTGCTGTAATCGCCCTTAAATCCTGCACCAGTACCAGGCTAGCGAGTCAAGACAGAGCCTATCTGACCCACTACAAAGCAACTCCCAGTAACTCTACCAGCCAGTTAAGCCCCTCAAATCCTGGGCCAGGATATTTACAGAGATCCATTTTAATTTTCTTTCATTGGGCTGAGCCTACAATGTATAATTTCTCCACAAGACTTTTCTTTTTTTCACTTCCCTTCATATTTTTTGGGGGCAAAGGCTAGGGAGCCTGAAGGGTTCATGTCGGCCCCAACATGACTTGGCTGAGCTGTCTTAATCTGCAGACCAATTTGCTTTACAGGCCCCTAAGGAAGGGACTTGTTGATTTTGGCAGTGTTTACCTTTCTTACAAACAAATTCATCCTATTCCAGACCGGCTGGCTCTTAGAAATCACTTGAGAGCTGAGGAAGGAAAAAAAAAAAAGAATCTGCCCCAGGCTGCATCAGGATTCTTTTTCCTGTGTTCAGGGGAAAGGGTTTGTGTTCTCCACAGCTGCTTGAGGATAATCCGAGGAGTTGAGATTATTCAGAGAGTCAATAGAAATGCCTGGTAAAGTTTCCTGAGGTTAGTTTCCTTCAGTGGGGAGAATGAAGGGCCCTGTCAGGGGGAAAAATGAAAAAAAAAAGTAAAGAAAAAAGAGAAGATTCTCAACCAAATTAACTATTCTCAACTACACTCATGAAGAGAGGAAATATGAGAACTGACTTGAGCCTTCTTGCTTCTCACTTGTAGGAACTACAGGCTGCATACTTTTTTCATTTACATCAATTGCTCATCAATAATTTTTGGTGTGACTGATAAGTCTCTGCTTTTAGATCTTATACACCAGGAATTGAGCTCCTCATCATTTCTAACCTAAACAGAGCATCCTCAAGCTTGTAGTTATTCACACATATATCACATAGAGTGTTTTGCAGAGCCATGTCATTCACCTCTGCCTGGAACCACACTTTCTCATTGGTTTGTCTCCACCAGAAACTAGCAGGCAGATTTTCTTAGCTGCTTCTAATATATATTTTGTTATTTAAAAAATAATAAAAAAGGTATTTTTGGAGAAAATCTTTTCCATCTTCTTCCACTGCTTTGAGGTCCAGGCATTCCTCTAGCACCTGTGGGCTCTAGTAGGTTACTCTGAAGAAATTGACCCTCGCCTTTTACATGAGGATGGCAATCACCAGACTTTAAGACAGTTTTTTCTGCTTCCTTTACAGTTCTGAAAAGCAAAGAGTGATACCATGCTGTTCCTTCAAAGGAAAAATAGCAAGGTTAGAGGAGGATGGTGGGGTCTGAACCTCAGGAAGTTAGGAACTCACTTCTCAATTCCTCTTGGAGTGCAGCAGCTCCAGCCAGTACCCTGCTGAGCTGTCTGAGTCCAGTTTTGAGGTGCCAACTCTGCCTTTGGGGAACATTGTCACCTGCATCAGATTCCATGCTGCAGACCAATCACCTTGAGCTCTTGGGACTCTCTGTCATTGGATATAACCCAAAGACATTACACTGAAATTATTAAGTCACATTTAGAGGTTATTAGAACTTATTAGCTAAAACTTTACTACCCTTTCAGTGCCTACATAGTTATCCTCACTGACCCTGAGCACCTCGTTTTACCTTCTTTAGTGTGCAAGCTGTATTTTCCTACATCTTCTCTAATAATACCAGCCTGGTACTACTCCCAGATACTACTGGGAGAGGACACCCTGCTAACTCCTCCACAGTTAAAGCAGAGGGAGCACCTCACCTTTGTGTGTAAAATCTGAAGGAGGTGAAAATGAAGAGGATCAGACAGGCCTGCCTTCTCCTGCCTGCTCTCAACAAAAGGCTTTGGCCAGAATGACCAATAGCATAGAATGGTAAGGTTGGAAGGGACCTCAAGGATCAGCCAGTTCCAACCCCCTGCCATAGGCAGGGACACCTCCCACTAGCACAGCTCACTCAAGGCCTCCTCCAACCTGGCCTTGAACACCTCCAGGCAGGGAGCAGCCACAACCTCCCTGGGCAACCTGTGCCAGTGTCTCACCACCCTCACTCCNCTCTCTCAGCCTGTCCTCACAGCAGAGCTGCTGCAGCCCTCTCAGCATCTTGGTGGCCTCCTCTGGACCCACTCCAACACTTCCATGTCCTTCCTGTGCTGGGGGCTCCAGAACTGCACCCAGGACTGCAGCTGGGGTCTGAGGAGAGCAGAGCCAAGGGGCAGAATCCCCTCCCTTGCCCTGCTGCCCACACTGCTCTTGCTGCAGCCCAGCACACAGTTGCTGTCTGGGCTGCACTCACACTGCAGCCTCATCTTGAGCTTTTCCTCACCCCACACCCCCAGAGTCTGTTCCTCAGGGCTGCTCTCAGCCATTCCCCACCTAGCCTGGAGTTGTGCTTAGATTTTGCTGCTGTTAGGCAACTGCAGTTAGACATTCACCTCAGCCCTTGCTGCTGAGTCCTGCCCACTACACCATGCCCTGCAGAAGGCAAACCTGTACTTTGGCCACCCTGCTGCATGGTACAGGCTGTCTACTGGCAGTGTGTTAATGCTAACTCACCAGGCTGAAGGATGGCTCTCATTTGCCACAGGCGAGGTCACATCCCCTCACAGCCCACCAGCTGGTGTCTGTCAGCACTTGGAGAGACCTGGTACTGCTCTCCTTCCCTCCAGCTTTAGCCTCTGAAGTATTTCAAGGCAGCAGTCACAGTCTCTCTTAGCAGTGATTTCTGCTGACTTAATTGTATCCTCGTTTGCAGGTTTTTGCTACTGTTCTTTCACCTGGTACTACTCCCAGTAAAAATAACACATTTGGACAGAAGCTGAGTGTCTGCTTGTTTATACAAATTCTTGTTCCTCCAAAGAGCTGAAATTTATTTAGATATAAGACGTCAGGCAGATCTCAACCAAAATACTGGAGACGTGTGAAAGGGCAGATGAAAGACTCTGATCTGCAGAGGCAGAAATTTCCCCTTGAATCCATTAAATACTGGTTGTAGAAGGAAGAGAGCTATCACACTGCTGCTCTATGCCTCTGCCAGCCGTTTCTGCTGCTGGCTGACCAAGTTGAGAGGGGCAGCAGGTGGAAGCAGTGCTAGGCAGCATGTCACCTTCACCTCCTCAACCTTGTTAGCAATTTAACTTGCTGCATTGCATCACATATGACACAGTCTGAGTGGCTTCCCACTGCCTATGCTTGTCTGAAAACTTTCTGGAGCATGTACATGGTTTTACTAATGTCTGGACTTAGCTACCCAGGTGTTTGATACTTCCCTGCCTGCCCAATTCATTGCCAGTGTCTAGTGTCCATTGGTAAAGTATTCTCTAAACCAGTTATGAAAGCCAGGCCTTTGTTTAGCTTATGAAGGGAAACACAGTGGAAACTCAATATTCCTTGCAACCACAGAGATATGAGGAGCTGGTGGAAGTTACTCATCTCACTGTGGCTGAATGTTTCTGCATGAGTGCATATGGAGCCTCATGGACTTCAAAGCCTGCAATCCTGCTGGTATGCTTGAGATCCCACGTCTGAAATTGATCTGTAGTGAATGCCTGAGCAGGTGCATGGGAAAGATGGCCTAAGTGATGTGATCTTTTCTTTTGCTCATTCTTCTGGGTGATCTGTCAGGATTTCTGGAGGAGTCTTTTCTTTCTCTATATTCACAGAATCATCATAGAATTGTGTGGGTTGTAGGGGATCTCTGAAAGTCATCTGGTCCAACCCTCACTGCAGTAAGCAGGGGCATCCCTTCATTCCTTTCCATGAGTGTATATTAGTGAAAGGATTTCTAGTTCAAGTTCCTGTTCTTCTGCTTTGAGCAGTGCCATGAAAAGCTGTGTCCTGTGCCAGTCTGGTGTAGTCATCTGGTTGTGCTTCTGAGCAGCACTCTGCAGCCAGCCCTCACTTAAGCAAGCAGAGCTGAGTATCTGCTGAATGACAGCAGTTATGATTAGACATGCATCCATCGCATGGTTGCGTTTCTGTCAAATAACAGCATCACTGCCCTGATTATCTCAGCATTTCTGGGGTAAGTTAGCCTTTTCCAAATTAGAGAACTGCTTTTGTCAACAGCTCTGAACATTTTCAGTCACAGTCATCAAAGATTCATCCGTTTAGGCTGATTTTGTTCATTTTGACTAAGGCAGGTTAGTGTGGTCATGACAGTGTGATCAGTCATTTCAGCCAGTGGTCTGTGGGGCTGATGGGCAGCTGTGGAATTGGACACAGTAGCCTCTTGGGTCAGCTGGCTTGCCACACACTTTCTGTCACCTGCTTCCCTTTCTTCCTCAGTCTGCTGACCAGGCTCCCATCTCTGACCTCTCTCTTTCAACGGAGACTATATTCTTCTATGAATTCAGTGGTTTCACCAGATTACCTTTTTTTTCATACTGCATTCTTCAGATCTCCCTCCAGAAAACTGCTCCCCTGCCTATTTTAAACCTGCGCTCCCAATGCCGCCCTGGCCCTGCGCTCCCAATGCCGCCCTGGCCCTGCGCTCCCAATGCCGCCTTGAGCCCGCGCTCCCAATGCCGCTCTGGCCCTGCGCTCCCAATGCCGCCCTGGCCCTGCGCTCCCAATGCCGC